>JAGKTI010003524.1:24574-39154 GCA_018397915.1 Birgus latro
GTTATCCGATAATCAGAATTATATCGGAATTGGCTGTATATTGAAAATAAATGTTTGTTTTACCCAGTGATCCTAGATCCTAGCACTTATTTCTCCATTTTAGGTGTGAACAAAGGCTGTAATTATTTTTCAAAGATGCAGCCATATCCCACATTCTATTGACTTGTAAATGGCAAAATGCTTGAAAAACATACGGGATATTTACAACATACATTAATATTATTTCCTTGCACAGACCTTCCACGTCCCCCATCTGCTCCAATCTATATTTACCCAATCGCTCCTCCATTTCCCTTTTATATTCAGCCTTTATTCCATCCTCTTGTAACTTTTCTACCCTCCTTGTAACAAATACTTCCTCCTGTCCTTCCCTTCTTCTCTTCCTCCATCTTGTTTGGACTCTGATTCTGGCCACCACCATGTGGTGGTCAGAAAGTCCACTACCCCAACCTCTGTATACTCTTGCATCCATTATACATCTTCTCATCCTTTCATCCACACACATATAGTCAATCATTGCCTTCCGTTCATTCATTCCACCGTCCTTTCTTCTCACCACTCCCCATGTATACCTATGGATCATTTTGTGCATGAAGAGGGTATTAGCTACCACCAACCCCCTCCCAGCACAAATGTCCACTAAAGCACTGCCATTCTCATCCATCTCTGCAGGCACACCCCACTCACCAACCACTCCATCCACCTTCTCATTCCCTACTTTTCCATTCATATCTCCAATCAGAAACACTCTCTCATTCCTTTCAAACTTTTCCAAGCAGGCTTCCACATTTGTCCAAAACTCTTCTCTCACTCTACTTACACGATCTTGCGTCGGCGCATACACACACACAATTGCCCACATTTGTAGTCCAACTTTCACTCTTACCCACACAATCCTTGACCCAACTGATCCATACTCTCTTACATTCTCCTTCCACCTGTTGCTCACAACAATACATACTCCCTCTTTCGCCCTCTCATTCTCACCCACTCCCGCGCATATACCCCATCCATATTCCCATTCTCTCACGCTCTCACCTCGCCATTTAGTTTCAGTTATTCCACATATATCCACTTTCGCACTCTCAAGCACCTGTACAATCTCTCTCTCTTTCACCTCATCATTCATACCCCTTGTATTCCAAGTCGCAATCTTTATCTCGTCCTTTGTCTGTTCCTTTTTCGTCAACTTTTGGTCAGTCCTGGTCCGAGGCTTCCTGTTTGTATTTTTAGTTAGTTGTTTTTACGGGGTGGGGCACTAAACCACCACCAACCCTTTTAGTCGCCTCTTACGACAAGTAGGGATACTGGGGGAGAATTCTTGAAAAACCCCCTACCCCCAGGGGTATGACAGAAGGACAGAAGTCAAGAGTGAGAGCAGTGGAAATGAGTTATTTGAGAGGAGCATGTGGAGTCACATGGAGAGACAGACTAACGAATGAGGAAGTGAAGGAGCATTGTGGTGTGGTTGAGGATGTGATGGGAAGTGTTAGGAGAAGCACGTTAAGGTGGTTTGGGCATGTGGAGAGGATGGAGAGTGAAAGACTGACGAGAAGAGTGTATGTGAGTGAGGTGGAGGGGGCGAGAGGGAGGGGGAGGCCGAGGATGAGATGGACGGATGGAGTGGAGAGGTATATGAGGGAGGGGGGTGCGAGTTGGGAGCGTGGTAGTGAAATGGCAGGGGACAGAGTGACATGGAGGCGATTTGTTTGTGGCCACCCCGTGCGGGATTGAGGCGTCTGGCAATAGATAGATAGATAGATTAATATTATATCACTGTGGTCATAAAGAAACTCAAAACAAATACCTAGACAGCAGCCTATGTCACGGAGACAGGTATAAACTTGCAAGTCAGATGGTATACACACACACACACACAGTAGCAGTGTTCTACCAATGTAATGACTTATGCTTAATGTTTACTTTCGATGGTACAAGAGCTATGAGCAGAAATTCAGTTTCTTTTCATTTTTTCTATTACTCTTTACTAATATGCGTATACTGTAATTAAATATTATACAGAATTTAATTACTGCTGCCCTTCAGAAATATATTATTTGGTCATTACTTGCAGCTCTAATTTTGTTTAGCCAGCATGAAAAAATGCTGGTAGCCTACTTTAAAATATATATATACAGTATTAATATGGGGGAGGCGGTGGCTCAATCGGTAGAGAGGTGGCCTGCGGTCCCACGGCCCCAGGTTCGAATCCTCGCTGGGGCAGGGAACAGTTTAAGGATTTTAAATTCAGCAAATCAGGCTTTACTGATCTACCAGAAGACCCGCCGACATGTCGTAAAAATACCCCCGCTAATACCAATACACCAGTCCTGTATGAGACAGCCCTAGCATGTATTCAATATGGACGGTGGGTGTTAGCGCCGAAGTGGTGACGTGGTATGTAGGAGGACTGCTGGGCCATGATAGCAGGCTGTAAAGCCTATGCCCAGAGTCGGACACATAAAATAAAATAAAAAAACTACAGTAGAACATCGATTATACGAGAGCCATGGGGAATTCAGAATGCTGGAAAATCAATTTTTCTGGAAAATTGATTGACACCCATTTCCTGTTCTCTTACACCAATGATTCTCACACTAGAGGAATTTTGATGGGTCGCAGGGACATAAAATAGGCCTAATGCTTTCAGTGTATTTTATTTAGCTGAAATTGTTATTATCCTTACTACACTATTAGCTTAAATGTGACATATATTTACATGTAAAATAGGAGGTTAGGTTGTATGAACCTCGTATTTTTCATTAAAAATATAGTTAAGGATAATTACAAATGTCTGTCTTATGATATTCAAGGCGTGTGTTTACATACGATCTCACCGACTGGACACATCACTGCATGCTGCATTCTAACCTAACCTATCCGATTAGTTTTGCCCCCTAATACTTCCAGTAAATATTTTAATTGCCAAGGATTGCCACTAAGCCTCTTGAAAGTCCTCATTACCAATCAAGCTTTTGACCTAAACAACATGTGAATGATGGCCGTCTAGTATCACGCATATTTCGCCAGGAATAAGTTTCGGCACACATTTTATAAAAAAATGCAGTGTGAAACTATTTTTGAAAGCCATTAGTCATCAGCAATAAAGGAAATAAAAAGCTATACAGAAGTCTTCAGCAAGGACTGATGGTTTCAGGACAATTCGCCGTCAAGTCAAACTCGCTGTCACAACAATAACAAGACAATTGCTAGAATATAATTCACAGGCGACTACAGCGAGGAAAAAACAATTATTGACTAAAGGTGCAACTAATAAATAATATCCAAAGCCTACACTACTGAACATAGACTTTGATGGATCCTCCTGAAATATAGTTATTAAAGTATTGATTAATTAATAATAAGTATTTATAGAATGACGGGGAATCGTCCAGGGTGCAAATTGTCCTGACGAGGAATTGTCCACGTTTTGACGGTGAATTGTCTGATGGCGAATTCACTTGATAGTGAATTGTCTCGGAACCACAGAGTTGTGGGTGATGCAGGCTCATCGACATGAGTCATGAGTGGATAGGCTGGCTGGGGGTCGAACAGGCTTGATGGGGGAGACTGGTGGAGCAGCTGTTTTTGCTGGAGTACTTGCTGGTGTGGACGTTGATGCATCACTATCTGGGAACCCCACAAATGAGCCGGAGGATACGAGCGAAATGTTTGCTGTTTTTGCATGTTTACCCCTCGTGAAAAAGTCCCTGATGTCTGACTGATTGCTACATGACGGCGATTTTGGAATTCATCATTAATAGCTACGAAAATGAAGCAGTTCATTAGCTGTGCAGGATGGATTTCTCTCCATGAATCGGATGATCTTTCGAAATGATTCATCAGCATCTATCCACGAACAGCCAGGAGCCATGGCTGACATTCCACCAAATATTACGACACTGTTAAGCCTCAAAACAATGGCGAGGACTGCGGTGATGCGCTCGGTGACGAAGGAATGAAAACATTTGAGCGGGATGGTTGCGCGGTGAATTTGAAATGCCGGTTAGGTCCTGGATTTTCCCCGGTTGATCGATTTTGGAAATTTTCTTTAAATTGTCCGGTTTAGCACCAATTACAGTTGACTGGCTCACGGATAATCGAAGTTCTACTGTACATCGAAAAGTCACGGTTCCTTTAGCTTTTTTATTTAGATTTTATTTTAAATTATAAAATGAAAACTATACTATACCTTTTTTATTTTAAAATGTTGTTAAGATATCATCATCATCCAATCCTATGTTGTCCCATAAAGGGCGTAGGAGCCCAGGGCTAGGAAAGTTGGTCCTGACATTTAAGATAAGAGTGACCAGCCTCCCTTATCCCCGAGTGGTATTACATGAGCAATATACCCCAACCACCCCTTGCATATAAACCTTCACCGGCTCAATCCGATTGGAGTGTTGTAATTACCCACTAAACCACCAGGCACCAAAATTTGGTTATAAGGTTACCACCCAGCATAGTAAATGGTTGCCTGGTGTACAGGAAACCATTTGGCTTGTCAGTCAGTATAGAATCACCCACAGGCAGAAGGAAGAGGAACGATTGAAGGAAAGAAAGACAGAAGAGGGAGTGTAAAGTCACCCGTAGGCAGAAGGATGAGGAAAGAAAGAAGGAAAAACAGACAGAAGAGGATGGATGGAAAGAAGGATGGAGGAGAAGAGAGGGCAGACACCCGAGAGCAGTACTACATTGAGTGAGTGGATGGTGAGTGCCCCTAATAATAATCATAATAATAATAATAATAATCTGGTCTTTTGTTTCTCAAAAGTGCCAGTTCTTCCTTAGGGAAGTCACTAGTGCTCAACACACATATACATTGTTTTTACAATTACAAGAATTGTGACATCTCTCATATACAGTACTAACTTCATCAAAAAAAAATATATATACAGTATATGAAAGTGGCAAAAATTAAACACTATAATCATCCGTCATAGTACCTATCTCCAGGCTGTAGTATTTTCAAAAAAGAAAGGCTTTCACCTGCCTTTTAAAGGATTCAACAGAAGAGTTGTGGCAGTCAGTTATATAATCTAGGGGCTCTATACACAAAAGAACGATCATAGAAAGATGACTGGTGAATGGCTTCAGGCTCGTCAAGACGCAAGAAATCATCTTCACTATGTAACATCACCCATGGGCGTGCCAATGGGAGTTTTAACACTTCAGCAAGATACTTTGGTTCACCAAACTTAAGAACCTTGAATGTAATAAGACAATTTAAATTCAGTTCTAGCCTTTACTGGTATCCAATCCAGCTCAGTTAGGAATGGGATAGCGAGGTTCTTGGGGGGAGACCTAAGATAAGCCGTGCTGCCCTGTTCAACACAGACTGAACTACAGAGGGTGAGAAGTGTTAATATTGGGGGAGGGGTTGGGAGGGGTAGACCGAGAAAGACATGGGACGAGGTCATTAAGTGTGACTTAAGGGTTAAGGGACTGAACAGGGAGGCTGCCAAAGATCGAGCAGCATGGAGAGCCGCCATTAGGTGACTAAGGCCGACGCATGCAAGCAAGTTGGAGCCTTCAAAAATGAAAACAAAAACGAAGACCAATCCACAGTGAATTTCAATAACTGACACAAGACAAGACCTCTGCTTGGACCAGTGTTAACAAGCAACATCTATTCAGGAATTTTTCTACAGAGTACAGATGTCTGATATATAAGTTACACCCTCAGACAGTTTCATTAATATGTTCTCTGTAATTTAACTCTGAATTGAAATAAAAACCCAGATTTCAAACAGAACTGACTGGATGAAGCTGTGGCACACCAGTGTTCAAACCCTTATCAGTGTCGTCACCCTTTCTGTTTCCTCTGATGATGATGATTTCAGTTTTACCATCATTCAGCTTAAGTTTCCTTCTTGCCTTCCAGATCTTAATATAGACATTAAAGATTCAAGCTTAGTCTTGATATCATTAATATCTGATATCTTAACATAGAGCTAAGTGTCGTCAGCATAAAAATGATATGACATGTCGTGAGCATCAAGTAAAGATGATAAATTACTCATGTAGATTATAAAATCTGGACCCGAAACTGATCCATGAGGGACTCCGAACAGAAGGGGAGCAAAATCAGAGCTAGTATAATCAACATCTACTCTCTGAGATCTGTCTGATAGATATGACTTTAGGAGCAAAAGGGCACTATCATGAATGCCGTAAAAATATAGATCATCCAACATTAGTGTATGATCTATATCAAAAGCTGCAGACAGATCCAACAGAAGTAGGAGAAAGGACATCCCATTACAGCTGTTTGTCACGAAGTCACTCTGAATCCTTGTTAATGCAGTTTCAGTTGAATGGTATTTTCTATATGCATATTGAGGTCTTCTCTTGTGTCAATTATTGTAATTCACTGTGGATTGGTCTTCCTCATAATATACTAATGAAAGTTCAGTCTGTGTTGAACAGGGCAGCACGGCTTATCTTAGGTCTCCCCCCAAGAACCTGCTTGGAAAAGTTTGAATGGAATGAGTGTTTCTGATTGGAGATATGAATGGAAAAGTAGGGAGTGAGAAGGTGGATGGAGTGGTTGGTGAGTGGGGTGTGCCTGCAGAGGTGGGTGAGAATGGCAGTGCTTTAGTGGACATTTGTGCCAGGAGGGGGTTGGTGTTAGCTAATACCCTCTTCAGGCACAAAATGATCCATAGGTATACATGGCGAGTGGTGAGAAGGGTGGACAGTGGAATGAATGAACGGAAGACAATGATTGACTATGTGTGTGTGGATGAAAGGATGAGAAGATGTGTAATGGATGCAAGAGTATATAGAGGTTGGGGGAGTGGACTTTCTGATCACCACTTGGTGGTGGCCAGAATCAGAATCCAAACAAGATGGTGGAAAAGAAGGGAAGGACAGGAGGAAGTATTTCTTACAAGGAGGGTAGAAAAGTTACAAGAGGATGGAATAAAGGCTGAACATAAAAGGGAAGTGGAGGAGCTATTGGGTAAATATTGATTGGACCAGATGGGGGACGTGAAAGGTATGTGCAAGATATTCACAGAAGAAATCTGTGCAGCATGTGAGGTTGTGTGTGGGGTGAAGAGAAGACGAAAGGGGCTTCAGGGAACAGCATGGTGGACTGAAGTGGTGAGAGAGGCTGTAGCACAAAAGAAGAAAGCATAAAATGAGTGGATGAGGAACAGGGGCGTCGAAGAAGCTGAGAGGCGGACGAGAGAGTTATATGTAGAAAGGAGGAGAGAGGTGAAAAGATTAGTAAGAGAGAGTAAGAAGAGAGTGGATGAGGAATTTGGAAGGAATTTGAGTGCAAAGTGGAGGGAATGTAAGAAAATGTTCTGGAAGGAGGTAAAGAGAGCTAGACAGGGTCCCAGTGAAGTCAGTGGGAGGTGTGAAAGGTAAAAATGGTAGACTACTAGTGGAGAAGGGAGAAAAAGTGAACAGATGGAGAGAACACTTTAATGAACTGCTGAACAAAGAGAATGAAAATAATGCAAGTATAAGTGGCTGGGGAATGGCGGGGAGAAGGAGGGTTGTGAGAAGAGAGGATGAAATCAGTAGGATGGAAGTGGTGGAAGCAATGAAGAAAGTTAAAATGGGGAAAGCCCCAGGAATTGATGGAGTGTGTGGTGAAATGCTGAAGCATGGGGGAGAGATAGTAATAGAATGGATGTGGAAGGTGTGCAAATTGGCGTGGGAGGAGGGTAGAGTCCTGGAGATTGGAAGTCAGGTATAATTATTCCTCTGTATAAAGGAAAAGAGGAATAAGCAGTGCGTGGTAATCATAGGGGCATTTGCCTTCATAGTGTAATAGGAAAAGTGTATGATAGGACACTTATTGAGAGAGTTAAGGAAATAAGAGAGGAATTAGTTAGAGAAGAACAGGGAGGTTTTAGGAAGGGAAGAAGTTGTGTAGACCAGATATTCATTCTTAGATCCTTAGTGGAAAAGTTTCTAGAGAGGGGAAAGAAGTTGTATGCAGCCTTCATGGATCTGGAGAAAGCATATGACAGGGTGGATAGACAAGGATTATGGAAAGTACTAAGAATATGGAGTGGATGGGAAGTTGTTGAAGGTAGTGAAGAGTATGTATGAGGGTGCTAAGGCTGCAGTGCGTGTGGATGGCAAACTGAGTGAATCTTTCCATTTGAAGGTTGGATTGAAACAAGGATGTGTCATGTCTCCATGGTTGTTCAATCTGTACATGGCTGGGGTTATAAAAGAGATACAAGGTTGGGCAGTGGATGTTGGAGTGGCCCAAGTGAGAGAGGGCAGTGTTTGGAAACTCCCTGTACTGTTGTTTGCAGATGATACTGTGTTGTTGAGCGAAGACGAAGGGGAGCTGCAAGGCTTGATAGATGAGTTTGGGAAAGTGTGTAATATTAGAAGGCAAACCGCACCCACCGGCCTCACACCGCGAACTGCCTGGGCCCCCGGCTGCACACCACAGGACCCTTCCGGTGACGCCATCACTCGTGACATAACAGGTGTGTGTGTGCGCGCTCACACAGTAACAGCAATATGCACTAACACTCTCGTCCTCTCTTCTTAATTTGACAAAAGATTCCAAGGACAAAGCAGGATGATCTATTGGCATCTGATACACACTATGTATCCAATACAGAGACTTTTGTGTGAGTACCATCAACACCTGATATGCATTATGCATCCAATACACAGACTTTTGTTTAATTACTATCAAGACCCAGTCTGTGGCCACATACAGATATGTGATGTCTCTTGAAGTATTATAATCCTTCTAGTCTTGGCTGACTGCTGCATGCAGCCGCTCGGTCGAGGCACCTTTCTTGGTGAGACAATGAGCCAGTTGTTGTGATGTATCCACCAAAGATACTTCATCAATCTCCCCTTGCTCCAACATGTCTTGTAATACAGCAATATCAATGCGCAATCTCCTGTCTTCTACACTCGTACAGGAGTAAAGAGCATCCACCAGACTCTTGTTGTCAACGAAACAGTTTATTTTGATCGCCGCTCAGTCGAGGCACCTTTCTTGGTGACATAATCAGCCAGTTGTTGTGATGTATCCACCCAAGATACTTCATCAATCTCCCCTCGCTCTAACATGTCTTGTAATACAGCAATATCAATGCGCAATCTCTTGTCTTCTACGCTCCTACAGGAGTAAAGGGCATCCACTAGACTTTTGTTGTTGATGAAACACTTTATTTTGATCTTTCCACATCCAGAGACCTCACGCAATTTGATGGCGAGATATACAGCAGTCTCAGCACATTCAAGCAGCGCCAACGCCTCAGCAGATAAGGTAGATTTGACGACCCTCCTGATCTTTCTTGTCTGCCAGAATATAGGGCATCTTGCCTCACTAACATCTCGTAGGAAGATCACAAAATCTCCCTGAGACCCATGGCCTACAAGGTTGGCAAATGAGGCATCTGAAAAGCACTCTATATGACAGTCCTCGATCAGCCCCATTCTTGGAATGTATAGCTTCATGTCAGTCTTCACCCTTGAGATCACCTTATTGAGTCTAAGCAAATCCGCTATGGTAGTTCGGTTGCTAGTCACACTCAACTCACACACATCAAAGGCAATATCTGGCCGAGAGTGTGTGGCAATCCAGTTGAGTTGCCTAATTAATGCCCGGTACTTCGTTTTCTCAGACTCGGATAGGTCTCCTGATTTTACTGCTGCACAATGTCTACTCAGTGTGACTGGTTTCAAAGATGAAGCATACTGGAATTGGTCAAGCGTTATGCTGCCATCGATAATGGAGATGACATTGAGACCAACGTATTTGAAGGCTTTTGATTCTGAACTGCTGATGAGGAATATTTGACTCAATCGGTTTATCACTTGCTGCTCAAACTCACGTGTACTAGCCCAAATGAAGTCGTCGACATAAATGCATACAATGCCTTTGACTTTGCCACTATTGCTCCAAGAGAACAGCGCTGAATCCAGTGATGACACTTTAGCTCCGAGACTCAACAACTGATCTTTTACGTGCAGATACTAGTGCCTAGCAGCATCACAAAGGCCGTAAACAGTTTTCTTTAGTCTCCATAACTTACCATTTGCATATTCAGGCGGAGGACGTAAATGAACAACTCTCTCAATGTCGTTACCTTGCAAGTAGGCAGCTTTCACGTCCATAGTGTGGCAATCCCACTGGTTGGTGGAGGCCAAAGAATGTACCAAACGCATTGCTTCTTTTGAACAAGTAGGCGAGTCTTTTCGGAGATCCACTGTGTCTTCCTCAAATCCTCTGGCGACTAAGCAGGCTTTAACAATAGGCTTTCTATTTTTCAGTTTTTCCGTCACAACCCATCGAACCGTTATGGCACTTTGCCTAACGTCATCTACTTCCTCATACACATCATTATTCTGCCAGTTTGTAATTTCATGTTCCTTAGCGCATAATATGGCCTCAGAGTTGAAAAGAACAAGCATTTCTGCGTCATCATCAACCACTTCCCATTCGCTAAAATCCTTCTGCAAATCTATCCAATCAATGCTGCAGTCAGAGTCCCTCTTCAAATTGTAGCAGTGTTTGTACTTTCCAGTGGCTTTACCTGCCCGACTCACAATCGTTCCAGACACCAGCTCTCCACTTTCTGAATGTATTCCCTTTATACGTTGACCAACAGAAACTTTGGGAGACTGATTAACCGGAATAGAAACTGTGGGAGGCTCATCAATCGGAACTACACCATTTTCCGATTCGTCATCTGGTGGATAGTCATTCAACACTTGCGAAGAATCGTCATTAGGCTTCTCCTGGACAATACTGTTCTTCTCATCACTGCTGACACCACCTTCAACTGTAGTATCTTGCTCTGGCGCACGCGCTAGACGACACACGTGCACTCGCATGTAGACACCACCGTGTCTCACCAGAATTTGTTTCGCATCTTTGCCTATTACAATTCTGGGACCGTGCCACTCATGACTGTCATTTCTGTTGTAGAAAACTTCATCTCCTTTTCGGATGTCGTTTAAGTCACTCGAACGTACGTAGTGCCGCAGAGCCCTAGCCAAACGTTCATCTGATTCAGTCTTTATAAACTCTTGTCTTGCTAAATGAAGAGTGTTCAAGTTGTCTTTCACAATTTTCGATGGTCATGTAGGTTCCAAGGCTGGAGGGTCATTTGCGTACACATTAGGCAGGCCAGGGTTTTGACCAAAAACAAGTTGGTTAGGAGAAAAGCCTGCATAGTTGGTGAGAGCATTTCTTGCTGATACTGCCCATGCCAAGGCCACATCCAATTCACACTGGCTATCAGCCATTATCTTTCTGACAATGTCACCAATGACTGCATTTTGACGCTCACAGACTCCGTTGCTCCATGGACTCTCTGCAGACGTTGTCATGATCTTGATATCGAAGGCTTCTCCCAATGCTCACATTTCAGCATTGTTGAATTCACAACCATTGTCTGTAAGAATTTTTCCAGGTGCACCAAACACATCAATCCAGTTCCAAAATATTCCTTTGATAATGGTGGGCGCACACTTGTCCGCGATTACTATTGCATTACAATACCTGGTTGCCAAATCAACAAGGACTAAGAAATAATGCCTTCCCCAAGCTTTCAAATCCATGGCTATGGCTTCGTTAAACTTAGACGCCATGGGCAAACTGACTACGGGTCAGGGCTTGGCTTTCTTGAATCTGCAACAGACTGTACAAGCATCAGATACAGCTTTGCCGCTCCAGTTCTGAACTTTTAATCCCCGCATCTGTGATCAGTTTAATTAGTTTCGCCGATGTTGGGTGTCCAAACTGCCTGTGAAGCTTCAAAGTCGTTTTTTCTACATCACCTCCAAGAGATACCAGCGTGATTGTTTCACAAAATTCACGACCTAGTCATAAAGAAATTGGAAGCAAGTAATGGCCTGAAGATGAGGACTTCAAATTAATGATAGTTCCACAAATTGTGACCTGGTCACTTCAAAAGTTAATCAACATTTTTACTTTTTTCATGGAACGTTTACTCTGCAGCAAGGGAATATTGCAGTTCATAATATCTGTCACAATGGTTGCACACATATTTCCAATGTAGCAGGGCAGAGTAACACGTTTGAGGGAAGAAACTGTGACACCATCAGCAAAAGTAAACATTGAGGATGACGCTTCTTCTCTTACAGCTTCACATTTGTAATCATTGAGCTCACTTAGATAGCAATTGATCCATTCAACTCCACATACAGTTTTAGAACACCCTGTGTCTAGAACCGCACATCCCTTAGATTCTTCTACTAGAGTCTGTAATTTACCTCTACTAGCGACACCATCCGCGTAGTCCATAAATAACGACAAATGCACTGTTTCAGAATTTTCTTCTCGACTGCTGTCGTTTTCGTATGCATCCGGACAGTCACGTGCCCAGTGAAATCTAGAATCACATACTAAACACCTCGATACCTTTCCGTCAGACCCAAGTGGGTTCTGCCTCCTGCCAGTGGATGAGCGTTGGGGAATTCTAGCAGATACGGTTGAATATCGGCCACCACCATGACCTCGATCATGTACTGCACCACCCCGCAACATTCTCCGTCCTCATCGAGTACCTCTAACATAAAACATTTCCTCACCCCCAACATCGTCACTCCAAAATACTGGTTCGCTCTTCACCTCCCTGGTAGACACCGATGCATCGTTCTGCCCGCCAATTTCACCAGCAAAAATACGATTCAGGGCAGATTTCATGTTTTCGTATGTCACCTCAGTTATCGTGGACATCACTAGTTGTTGCTCACTGTCTGAAAGTTTGCATGCAGCTAAGAGCATAAAAGCCATCACAGAATTTGGCAGTGCCATGTCCTGCTTCGTAAATTTGAAATAAACATGCTCAAATTCTGCCATGACCTTACGAATGTTCATATCACCGGCTCTTCTGAAGTTGTACAATTCATGAAAAGCTGCAAACTGCCGACGTCCTTTGTCGACGAGAAATGAACTGTCTAGTTTTTTCAGCAAGGTCTGAACACCATTCTCTTGTTTCAATTCAGCCGCCTCAATTTTCGAAGACGCCACCCTCGCTCTTCCAGACAATGACAGGTGAATAGCTAAGGCTTGCTTCTCTTTCAGTAAGTCCGTCAGTTCGCACCAAATGCTGATGTCCCTCTTCCGACTCTCATAAGCAGAATCATTTTCAAGTTTTGGAGGCCACTTAGTTGAGCAAGACGCCATTATGTCGAACTACACTCTGCTACCAATATTAGAAGGCAAACCACACTCACCGGCCTCGCAGTGCGAACCACGCTCTGCTACCAGTATTAGAAGGCAAACTGCACTCACCGGCCTCACACCGTGAACTGCACACCGCAGGACCCTTCCGGTGACATCATCACTTGTGACGTAACAGGTGTGTGCGCGCACACACACAGTAACAGCAATATCCACTAACATGTAAGAAACGGAATCTAAAGGTGAATGTAGGGAAGAGTAAAGTGATGGTCTTCAAGAGAAGTGAAGCCAGTGACTGTACAGTGAGATTAGTTGGGGGGATATGGAGAATGTGGGTGCATTTAAGTACTTAGGTAGTGTGATGAGTAAGGATGGAAGTCTGGAGCATGAAGTGCTTGAAAGGTGCAGCAGGGAAGGAAGGTTGCTGGTTCGTTGAAAGCAGTGATAAGAAACAGGGAGGTCAGCATGGAAGTGAAAAAGTTGTTACATGACAATATTGAGATACCAACTCTAACATATGGAAGTGAAGCTTGGACCCTGTTGGAAGGACAGAAGTCAAGAGTGAGAGCAGTGGAAATGAGTTATTTGAGAGGAGCATGTGGAGTGCTTGGAAAAGTTTGAAAGGAATGAGAGAGTGTTTCTGATTGGAGATATGAATGGAAAAGTGGGGAATGAGAAGGTGGATGGAGTGGTTGGTGAGTGGGGTGTGCCTGCAGAGATGGATGAGAATGGCAGTGCTTTAGTGGACATTTGTGCTGGGAGGGGGTTGGTGGTAGTTAATACCCTCTTCAGGCACAAAATGATCCATAGGTATACATGGCGAGTGGTGAGAAGAGAGGACCGGGGAATGAATGAACGGAAGGCAATGATTGACTATGTGTGTGTGGGATTGACTATGTGTGTGTGGATGAAAGGATGAGAAGATGTATAATGGATGCAAGAGTATATAGAGGTTGGGGGAGTGGACTTTCTGACCACCACTTGGTGGTGGCCAGAATCAGAGTCCAAACAAGATGGAGGAAGAGAAGAAGGGAAAGACAGGAGGAAGTATGTGTTACAAGGAGGGTAGAAAAGTTACAAGAGGATGGAATAAAGGCTGAATATAGAAGGGAAGTGGAGGAGCGATTGGGTAAATATAGATTGGAGCAGATGGGGGACGTGGAGGGTGTGTGCAAGGTATTCACAGAAGAAATCTGTGCAGCATGTGAGGTGGTGTGTGGGGTGAAGAGAAGACGAAAGGGGGTTCAGGGAACAGCATGGTGGACTGAAGAGGTGAGAGAGGCTGTGGCACAAAAGAAGAAAGCATATAATGAGTGGATGAGGAACAGGGGCGACGAAGAAGCTGAGAGACGGACGAGAGAGTTATATGTAGTGAGGAGGAGAGAGGTGAAAAGATTAGTAAGAGAGAGTAAGAAGAGAGTGGATGAGGA
>JAGKTI010003524.1:43164-56943 GCA_018397915.1 Birgus latro
ATGGAGAATGTGAGTGAATTTAAGTACTTGGGCAGTGTGATGAGTAAGGATGGTAGTCTGGAGGGTGAAGTGCTCGAAAGGGTACAGCAGGGAAGGAAGGTTGCTGGTTCGTTGAAAGCAGTGATAAGAAACAGGGAGGTGAGCATGGAAGTGAAAAAGTTGTTACATGACAGTATTGTGATACCAACTCTGACATATGGAAGTGAAGCTTGGACCCTGTTGGAAGGACAGAAGTCAAGAGTGAGAGCAGTGGAAATGAGTTATTTGAGAGGAGCATGTGGAGTCACATGGAGAGACAGACTAACAAATGAGGAAGTGAAGGAGCGTTGTGGTGTGGTTGAGGACGTGATGGGAAGCGTTAGGAGAAACACATTAAGGTGGTTTGGGCATGTGGAGAGGATGGAGAGTGAAAGATTGACGAGGAGAGTGTATGTGAGTGAGGTGGAGGGGGCGAGAGGGAGGGGGAGGCCAAGGATGAGACGGAGGGATGGAGTGGAGAGGTATATGAGAGAGGAGGGTGTGAGTTGGGAGCGTGGTAGTGAAATGGCAGGGGACAGAGTGACATGGAGGCGATTTGTTTGTGGCCACCCCGTTCGGGATTGAGGCGTCTGGCAATAGATAGATAGATAGATGTGGAGTCATATGGAGAGACAGACTAACAAATGAGGAAGTGAAGGAGCATTGTGGTGTGGTTGTGGATGTGATAGGAAGCGTCAGGAGAAACACGTTAAGGTGGTTTGGGCATGTGGAGAGGATGGAGAGTGAAAGACTGATGAGGAGAGTGTATGTGAGTGAGGTGGAGGGGGTGAGAGGGAGGGGGAGACCGAGGATGAGATGGAGGGATGGAGTGGAGAGGTACATGAGAGAGGGGGGTGTGAGTTGGGAGCGGGCTAGTGAAATGGAAGGGGACAGAGCAACATGAAGGCGATTTGTTTGTGGCCACCCCGTGCGGGATTGAGGCACCTGGCAATAGATAGATATTGAACAACAGGAACAACTCTGTTATGTTCCAGTATTGGTAAGAGTTGATCAAGTATGCCTGCTCAGTAATCTTGGATAAGAAAGATAAGTTAGAGACGGGATGATAAATTGTCACATTCTTGACAACAAGGCCAGGTTTCTTGATAAGAGGACTAAGCAAAGCACATTTCTCAGACTGCACAGAGTTACTCTCTACAAAGCATCTATTTATTATGTTGCAGGTAAAGTTTGCTGCGTGCTTGTACACATCAGGCAGTTGTGACAAGTTACATGGATCGAGTGGGCAAAATGTTTTGTTAAGTTCTCTGATGTAACATTTTGCCTTTATTTAGATCCAGTGGATGAAATATTGAAAGCAAATTACCCCCTGAGCACTGTGATTGGAAGTCAACTGAATGCACTTCACTAGAAGAACTGTTGTCTAAATCATTTATGTGAGATATCATAGTTGTAAAAAATGAAGCAAATTTAGAAGCCAGTTGGGCTTCAGATACAGAAGTTGGTTTAACAGTTACATTCCTCTGACCAACCAGATTGTTCACAACTGTAGTTTTTTTAAGATCACCACCATATAAATCAACTTTATTTTGATAATACCTTGCCTTTTAGGCTTTTTCATTGTGAACAACTGCTCTTCTAAAAAAAAAATAACGTAATTCGTTCCATTGCACGCACCACTCACATTTTGCCTTTCTACGTTGTCTACACAGAGAATTAATGGACGGACCATACCACAGAAAACTGTTATGTACAGTGATTGTTTTTACCACCTCAGGACAATAATTGTCAAAAATTGACCTAAGCTCATTGTTATATATATCATCCATATCATCAGAAGAAGAAAGATGTGAAGAATCAGTGTAGTTTAACACTGATCAGTTTAATGATACATCAGATGGCGGTCAGCGTTCCTGTAATTTCTGAGCCTGATGACCTTTTTATAGGAAGGGGATTTCGGGATATCAAAATTAAAAGTGATCAGAGCATGGTCAGAGATGAGGGGGGTCAACTGAGTCAACCTCCACATCAGCTACATGCCTGCAACCAACAGAGGACAAGATCAAGTCAAGGACATGCCTTAAAACATGAGTTGGATCACTCACATGATTGAAAAAAATTATTCTGGGTGATCAACTCAAGGAATTTTGAAGAAACTGGTTTTTCAGTCCAGTAACTGAAATCGCCACAAACAAGAAGTCCTCCAGATTTATGACGAAACACTTCAAGGAACTGCCCAAACTCCTTCATAAAACCTCGATCTGTGCCCAGATGACACGGTCAATAGACAGTTGCAATCATAATGGTATTCTGATGGAAATTTATTAATACTGTACTTCTGTTAATTCAAATGAAAATGGGGTCAGGTCTGAGTCTGTGAGAGAAATGTTTGCAAGTGCTACCGAATAGATGAGTGCTACACCTCCTCCTGGATAGTCAGCAGCAGGCCTGGGAATACTTAGAATGTGTCTTAGGTAAAGTGCTACAAATAATATTAATATCAGACTCATACAACTAGGTTTCAGTCAAGCACAAAATGTCAAGCTCGTGCTGATTTAAGAGCTTCATTAATATGGTCTGTCTTATTATGGACGGAATGAATATTTAAAAGACCCATCCTTAACTGGTTCAAAAGGGATGTAGTAATTTTTTTAATGGTCAGTATTGGTGTTTTCAATCAGTCTACTCCTATGAGAAATCAGTAATAAAAGGAATGTGGTAAATACTCTTCAAATCATAATCAATCCGAATTTTCGGCCCACCTCAGGCCATCATCAGGTAATATGATTGTCCTATATAGTCAGCACAGACTTGATAAAAAGAAGAACCAGGACTTTATTAAACTATAAAACAATAGAAAAGAAGTAAAAACAACCCTCCTTCCCGTATAAAAGCTCAAAAAGAAATGCCAAGAACCACTCAGAGAAGACCCAAAGTAACCTACACAAAACTCCAACTGAAACAACACTTGTCTGTTTGAACACTAAACTCCAACCCCCCAAACTGAAGCAAACAAACCAAAACAACCTATAGGTTCGAACAAAGAATCAGTTAAACATTATTAGCAACTTTAATTTCATATCTATACTTTTCTGTTAGTAATTTTTCTCCTAGTAAAGCATCAGCTGAATTTCTAAATTGAGTTACTACCTGAAAATTATTGGAAGAGAAAGGGTGGTCGTGGGTTAAGGAATGCTCTCTAATAGCTGAAAATGCTATCTGATGCAAATATTGTCCTGTTCTGTAGCTCTTTTCCATATGTTCAGATATTCTTGTTTCGAATGAACGACTTGTACATCCAATATACCCAGCCTTACAACTAGGACATGTAAATTTGTAAACATGTGAACATAGAGGAGTAGGCTCTCTGTCTTTGTGATTGAAAAAATTCTTTATCTTAACCCGCCGAGTCCCATCGACGTATGGGTACGTCGCGATGTTTTGTCACAGCTACACCCATCGACGTATGGGTACGTTGCGCAATTGCAAGGGTCGTAATTT
Source organism: Birgus latro (assembly GCA_018397915.1). Taxonomy (NCBI): domain Eukaryota; kingdom Metazoa; phylum Arthropoda; class Malacostraca; order Decapoda; family Coenobitidae; genus Birgus; species Birgus latro. The sequence goes on from JAGKTI010003524.1 coordinate 46,645, forward strand.
GCACAATTTTTAAGTTTCATGGGTGATTTTTGGTAGGCATATGTGGGAGACCTTCCTCTACCTGCTGTTAAGTGGGGATACTGCCTGGCCCCACCTAACCCCCCTCCCCCCCACACTGGGCAATTCACCTGTTAGCAGTAAGCTGGCCAGTAAAGGTATGTTGCCCCACGGTCTCTCCAATGACGAAATTCACGGTGAAAGTGATTCCTGAAGTGGAGGACAAAGAAATAAAGAAGCTAGAGCAAGAAACAAACAGAAGTGACGAGGTGGTAATGTCATAAAGGAAGGTGCCCTATGTGAATGTGTTTGGTGACTGAACAATGCTTTTGTTGCCTATATAAATGTGTTAAAACCAATATAGTCTGTTACTACACATAAATTCGTACCAAATACATAAATAAATACGTAATTGAAAGTGGCTTGAATTAATTAACCCTTCCATAGTTCGTTTTCTTTAGCCAGGTACCCTGAAAAAGAAGGAAAACGTAAGGTTGTATGACACCTGTATCAACAGTTTTAAGCATAGGATCACGATTTCTCTATGAATTTTCGATGTTTCTCACCAAAAGCGAAGGTTTGAGCCAATAAAAAAAAAATCCCAAAAATGCTCGGGATTTTGTGGTATGGTAGGTTGGAAATCGGTCGGGACGTGACGGGTTAAAGTCATTAGTAAGTATAATCCTAAAATTTCTATCTTTCTATCTATCTATTGCCAGATGCCTTGATCCCGAACGGGGTGGCCACAAACAAATCGCCTCCATGTCACTCTATCCCCTGCCATTTCACTACCACGCTCCCAACTCACACCCCCCTCTCTCATATACCTCTCCACTCCATCCCTCTATCTCATCCTCGGCCTCCCCCTCCCTCTCGCCCCCTCCTAAAATTTACAGATGGAAAACTGTTTTTTAATTCTTTAAGTGCCAAGTTGCAAAACTGATAACTGATTTTTCCACAGAAAGGGATTTTATCATATTTAACCAAAATTTTCACCTCAAAACCTATAGATTTACTTTTTAGTTTAGTATAGAGGAAATTCCATCCATCCATCCATCATCCAATCCTACGTTGCCCCATGAGGAGTGTAGAAGCCCGGGACTAGGTAAGTTGGTCCTGACATTTAAGATGAAGGTGACCAGCCTCATTCATCCCTGAGTGGCATTATGTGAGCAATAACCCTAACCACCCCTTGGATATAAACCTTCATCGGCTCAATCCGATTGGAGCGCCGCAATTACCCACTAAACCACCAGGAGCCATAGTTTGGTTATATGGTTACCACCCAGCATAGTAAATGGTTTCCTGGTGTACAGGAAACCATTTGGCTGGTCACTCAGTGTAGAGTCACCCATAGGCAGAAGGAACAGGAAAGAATGAAGGAGAGAAAGATAAAAAAGGGAGTGTAAAGTCACTGGTAGGCAGAAGGACGAGGAAAGAATGAAGTAAAGAAAGACAGAAGAGGAAGGAAGGAAAGGAGGCAGGAGGGACTTTAAATACTTAACATATATGTGTATCTGATAATTATTGTTCAGAAAATATTCCCTAAGCTTAAGAAATTCTTCATGCAATGTCATATAATTCAAGTGGTCCGAAAATTCGAATTGATTATGATTAGAAGGATATTTACAACATTCATTTTATTACTGCTTTGGAAGTTGCAGTGTCCAAGATCGCCTGTAGATGTCTTATGAGAAATCATAATAGGACAGTCTCTGCTGGATGCAATTTGGGTAACCAACTGTGAATTAGTGTTAGCTTCTTGATGTCTTAAGGAAGAGCAGTTGCTGTATTTGGGAGAATTTCTGTTACTACAGTTCTTAGATTTATGGGCTCCAGCACAAAAACACATTTAGGTTCAGCATTTTTTCAAGAACACCTCTCAGGAGTATGACCAAAACGCTGACAGTAATGACACTGTGTAACCCAGAATTTGTCCAAAGTGCAGCATCTTGTAAGATCCACATAGATATAGTTGCCTTGTTCTAAAATGGAGGATCTCACGTCTGGCGAAACCTTCAAGTCAGAGGTTTTAGTGTCATTCCTTGTTCTTGTGAAGAGAAGGTTGAAGGTACAACCTTGATCAACGAGCATCATAATTTTATTGTTTATATTTAGAATACTTGGGATGACATCAGAGTCATCCCAGGAAGAGGAAAGGCCTGTCATGGTCATTTTTGGCAGCATTTTCTTTGGCTGTGATAGGGTAAAAGTGCCATCAGTGCCAAAATGATCATTCAGTACCCCAGCCACTTCACCTTTGGCCTCGGCTGATGGGAACTTCAATACTAGCCCACCAGCCTTGGTCTTGAGGCAGCCATCAGCTTGTACCGAGTCGAGTACACCTCTGGTGTCTTCTGGTCCCATTTTACTCGTTGGAGCGTCGGCACTGCACTTTGGTTTTACAATCAGTACCTGTTGACTACGAATGGCTTTTCTCTGGCCATGAGCACTGATCTCAACCACGCCCCCAGGCAGATCCTTCCCTTCCCCCACGACAGACTCCCGAGCAGCATTCGCAAATGACTTGGCCTGGTCTTGGGTGACAACCATGGGTGAAGAGACCTTGGTCTCTAGTGCCTCCAGTGTGTTTGAAACATTTTTGATACCCTGAAAAATTGACCCAACAACCTCATCTTCCAGCTCCTTCTTAGTGACTCGACTTCCTCCACCAGCCAAGACTTCATCCGCTGGTGCAACACATTGGCTACATAGCCAGCGAAAGACCAGCTGATGGCTCTTCTTCATAAACTAATAATCATTAGCATCCATAATTTTGCATGCCAAATGAACCCACTCTTTGCAGTAGGCACACTTCATTGTTTTTGCACTTTTTGCTACAGACTTGCTGCAGCAAGGGCACTAGTGGTGTTTGCTCATGGTTGGGAAAAAAGAAAAGAACAAAAAAACAAACAACCACAGCAGCAAAGAGTATATACAATACTATCCAGGATAAACCTGGGTAGCACCACCCCCATTTGTGTCACCCCAATTTTTTTTTTGGGGGGGGGGGAGAAGAAAACCAAAAAACACAAACAAAGAACATCCATCCATCCATCATCCAGTCCTATGTCACCCCCAGAAGAGTGTAGGAGCCCATGGCTTGGCAAGTTGGTCCTGACATTTAAGGTGAGAACAGAAATTAAAAAAAAAAAAAAAAAAAAAAAAAGGTTTTGGGGGGGCGTCACGAGCAGGAGGGGTACAACTTTACTACCTTTCTAGGAGAGGTAACCCAAACCGAGGTGCCGCAAAATTGCTGAGAAGGTATTTTCCAACTTTTCCCAATTTGAGCTTTATGGTAGCAGCAAATATGTCACTTAGGCAAGACCTCATTGGTTACGATACTGCCACTGCTCAAATAATGTCTTTGTCACGCGGCAAATAATAGGAAACATGAAGCACATACCGTAACTTTTGAGTTTCCCTGAAACTACATACCATTCCAATATTAGACATATAATAAACACATAGCATCGTAGCTAATAGATCTAAGCCCAATCTTGGTAATTAGTGATATATGAAGTGCATAACGTGTGTAAGCACAGGTATACCCCGGTTTAACTATGCAATTGGCTAGGTAAAAAACCATCGTTAGGCAGGGTATCATATATTGTGGTACTTATAACATGCAAAGTAACAGGATGCATTTTTTGGGCTTGGGTTTCCCCCCCAGCCAAGTCCAAGACCCACCCAAATGAGCCCACGAACAAGTTTAAAGCCAATTTAAATGGCCTAACAGCTGTAAAAAAATAGGTGGAGCTGAAATATGATTGTAGAGAAATAGGTTGAGCTGTAGTATGCCTGATGAGAATAAGGTGGAGATGAAATCTGCCTGAAGAGAAATAGGTAGAGCTGGAAGGTGCTTGAAGAGAAATAGGTAGAATTGAAAGGTATTTTTGGAGAAATTGGTAGGGCTGAAATTTCAGGTCCCTGAAGATAAATAAGTAGAAGTGGATGGTATGAGAGAAGGAACAGAGCTGAAAGGTATCTGAAGAGGAATCGATAGAAGGGAGGTCTGTCTATCTATCTATCTATTGCCAGACGCCTCAATCCTGCATGGGGTGGCCACAAACAAATTGCCTCCATGTCACTCTGTCCCCCGCCATTTCACTACACCGCTCCCAACTCATACCCCCCTCTCTCATGTACCTCTCCACTCCATCCCTCCATCTCATCCTTGGCCTCCCCCTCCCTCTCACCCCCTCCACCTCACTCACATACACTCCCCTCGTCAGTCTTTTGCTCTCCATCTTCTCCACATGCCCAAACCACCTTAACGTGTTTTTCCTAACGCTTCCCATCGCGTCCACAACCACACCACAACGCTCCTTCACTTCCTCATTTGTCAGTCAGTCTCTCCATGTGACTCCACATGCTCCTCTCAAATAACTTATTTCTACTGCTCTCACTCTTGACTTCTGTCCTTCCAACAGGGTCCAAGCTTCACTTCCATATGTTAGAGTTGGTATCAAATACTGTCATGTAACAACTTTTTCACTTCCATGCTCACTTCCCTGTTTCTTATCACTGCTTTCAATGAACCAGCAACCTTCCTTCCCTACTGCACCCTTTCAAGCACTTCACCCTCTAGACTTCCATCTTTACTCATCACACTACCTAAGTACTTAAATGCACTCACATTCTCCATATCCTCCCCATCCAATCTCACTGTACAGTCACTGGCTTCACTTCTCTTGAAGACCATCACTTTACTCTTCCCTACATTCCCTTTAGATTCCGTTTCTTACACACTCTCTCAAACTCATCTACTAAGCCTTGCAGCTCCCCTTCGTCTTCACTCAACAACACAGTATCGTCTGCAAACAACAGTACAAGGAGCTTCCAAACACTGCCCTCTCTCACTAGGGCTGCTCCAACATCCACTGCCCAACCTTGTATCTCTTTTATAACCTCATCCATGTACAGATTGAACAACCATGGAGACATGACACATCCTTGTTTCAATCCAACCTTCAGATAGAAAGATTCACTCAGTTTGCCATCCACACAGGCTGCAGCCTTAGCACCCTCATACATACTCTTCACTGCCTTCAACAACTTCCCATCCACTCCATATATTCTTAATACTTTCCACTATCCTGAAGGAAAAAGGTAGAGCTGAAAAGTGCCTAAAGTCCAACTTGTAGAGCTGAAAGGTACCTGAAGTTTAGCCGGTAGAGCCGAAGGATTCCCGAAGAGAAATTCTGTAGATAGAGCTGAAAGGTACCAGATGAGAAGTAAGAGCTGAAAAGTACCAGAAAAAAAAAAATTATTCATTTTAACAATGCATAGGTTTTTGTCCTGCTGTGATTTCACCTAAATCAAATGATGGAAAAACTTCCCTGGTAAATAACTCACTAACACCAACAAATAAAATCTGAAAATTGTCAAATATAAGTCTTGAAAAATCAAACTTAGTAAACTGTACCCCAAAATGATAATGTTCACCCCCCGTGACTAAAACACACTAATCTAAGTCTAAAAATTGTTTATAAATAACCTAAACACACAGTTTTAGTCTAAAATATCACCAAAATTGGTAAAAAAAAATAAAAACCCATTGTTAAACTGGGGTTTGGCTATTGTCAGGCAGGGTATGGTGGTATTTCTACCCCCATCATTAAGCTGGGGTTTTGCATCTAGGGGTATTACTGCATCTGGTCATTACCCAAAATATAAAATACTGTGTTTATACTTGAAAGTACAGTTGACCCTTGAATCAACGGACTAATAGGGGGGGACAAGTGTCTGTTGCTTGAAAAAGTCCGCTGCTTGAAAATGAAGGGAAAAATAGCCTAAAACTCGAAAAATATATTAAAAAATATGATGGTATTGAAAATGAGGGGCAGCGACACTATCGCGGATTAGTTTACCTCACAATATCCCATTTTCTATGGACCCTTTATATTATGAATTGCTTCTTGGTGTACAGTGCAGTACAGTACAATACAGTCAAGTCACCTATGGCGCGGCTAATTGGTTCTGGAGCAATTCCGCACCATAGAAACTCATGCCAGAGAAATAACTGTACTTATGGGAAAAATGGAATTTGGTTCTGGACGGTTGCCCAAAGTCCCCCTTCTCACCCAACTTTTTCCCATTTGCCCCCACTTTACACAGGCACACAATCAAGCGGTCAGTCAATGCATGTATTACATGTAACAATAGGCACAAAAATTGGTAGAGTGATCAGCCATGTGTCTACCTGGGCATAATACAATCATTTGTAAAACCGCTATGAACTGGTTGGTGACGAAGCACCTATCTCTGAGCTATGACAAAGTATAATGCCTCCCATCATCATCATCATCACTTATATAAGAATGATTATTAATGTGTTAAATGTGAGTTTTGTTGACAATTGAGCATACAAACTTTATCAAATAAACTTCTTCAATCAGTCTTCACCAGGCAGCCTCCGCCATCTTTAATGTTTTGGTCGGTCAGCTGATTACTGACCAGAACATTACAGATGGCAGAGGCTGCCTGGTGAAGCACTGATTGAAGAAGTTTATTTGATAAAGTTTGCATGCTCAAGTGTCAACAAAGCTCACATTTAACACATTAACCCTTTGAGATTCCGATGACGCATTTTTGAGCCATCATAAATCCAACTACTGTATTGAGATTCTGATGACTTGAATTCGAGTCATACAAAACAATACATATTTTTTGCATGTTTTCCATCTCATATCTAGCCATGTTCCACATACACTATCCTGTTTATAATTTTCCAACTATTTGTTTTTACAGTGATGAGTACATTAGATAGATATGCACAATAAATAGGTTTTTACCATGAATGATACTGGTATAACCAGCATGGATATTTGCCAGGGTGACAGTGAGAGTTTTTGCTTTTCTCTATGAAAACTAACATAAATTACCATAACCTATATATCAGTAGAAAGGGAATTTATTGTATATTGACAATGGTGCTATCAAATTTCACATAACTTTAATACTTTTTTTTTACAAATATTTTTCTATGGAAGGGTGTGCGATTTTCCCTTTTCGGCTAACTTCTGCTCATCCTATTGGCCTTTAACCCGCTGAGTCCCGACCGTTTTTTTTACCCAGCCTACCCCCAGATCCCGACCGATTTTCGACTTTTTGTTTTTTGGCTGAAACCTTCGCTTTTGGTGAGAAACATCGAAAATTCATAGTGAAATCACGATCCTGAGGTAAAAAAATGTTGATTCAGGTGTCACTCAACCTTACGTTTTCCTTCTTTTTCAGGGTACCTGGCTAAGAAAACAAACTATGGAAGGGTTGACTAATTCAAGCCACTTTAAATTACGTATTTATTTCATTTATTTGGTACGAATTTATGTGTAGTAAAAGTCTATGATGGTTTTCACACAATAATATAGGCACTTATAAGCATTGTTCAATTACCCAAAACCCCAGTATATGGCACCTTCCTTTATGACATTACCACCTCATCACTTCTGTTTGTTTCTACCTCTAGCTTCTTTGTTTCTTTGTCCTCCACCTCAGGAATCACTTTCACCGTGAATTTCGCCATTAGAGAGACCGTGGGGCAACATACCTTTACTGGCTATGTTGCTGCTAACAGGTGAATTGCCCAGTGTGGGGGGGAGGGGGAGAAGGGGGGGTTAGGAGGGGGCAGGCAGTATCCTCGCTTGACAGCAGGTAGAGGAAGGTCTCCCACATATGCCTACCAAAAATCACCTGCGAATGTTGAAAAATGTGCACACAATGGGCCTTGCAATTGCGTGACGTACGATGTACGTTGTTGGGTCTGTCCGCGGAAAAAAGTAGTGACATACACCGTACGTCGATGGGACTCGGCGGGTTAAGCTATCGTATTTACCTTTTTCAACCATATTACGATAAAGAGCAACTATTCAGCTTTAAAACGGAACCACATTCATTACTTTACCATAAAAATTTTGTGTACAGTGGCCGGTTAAATACAAATAACGCTGCGCAATGGCACACTCTATGTGCGCATGGCTGAATCTGGCACAGACACAATTGGCGGAGGGCCGTAAATCTCAAAGGGTTAATAATCATTTTTATATACGTAATGATGATGCTGGGAGGCATTATACTTCGTTTCAGCTCAGAGATAGGTGCTTTGTCGTTAACCAGTTCATAGCAGTTTTATGAACAAACCAATAAACTAGTCACAATACCCAAAGAATCTTTAATGTTTCATTACTTAACATAATGAATTTGGCAGTTTAACCTCCTCATAAGAGAGAAAAAAGTCCACAGTTGGAGCACTTGTAGTATAGAGCTGAAGTGGTCTCCATCTTCTTTGTTTACAAACAGGGAAGCACGCCGCCTGCCAGGGGAATTTGCCCGGGCGTTTCAAACCTTGCCGCGCCATTGTGCCGTAGGTGTTCTGTTTGTGTGGTTCAATTTTTTTTTGTTCTGGCACTTTGCCGTGTCATAGAAATTTGCGTCATGGAAGTCCACGCCATAGGCAACTTGACTGTACTGTGTTACAGTAATTTTTAATGTTCAACTACAGTATCATTTATCTGGTACCTGTTAAGAGAAATACTGTATGTAGTTAGGAATGAAAGATGTACATTCACGATCACTAATTTCTGCTCAGGGGCTCCCCTTCCTACTCCTGAATACCAAGGGAAGAGGAGAGGAGGGGATGAAACGAGCTCCACCCATCTCTGCTCCAGCTCCCAACTCTCCCCCATTCCCCTACCATCCTCCACCCCATTCATCACTCTTAACTGGCAGTTACATCTCAAGCTGATTTCATGGTTAACTCTCTTAGTCCCACTGCTGATACAAGCACAAAACACTAAGGTATGTTAAAAATGTATGATATAACTATCAACATGCAGCAGCAAGATATTAATGCTTTATGACATTGACAGTAAAAAAAACGTTAACAACGGCCATCTCAGGCCTCACGTATTGGGTGCACTGCTTTGGACACACACACACACACACACATATGCACGCAAGCACCCAGCGCATGAGGCCTGGTATGGCCGTTGTCAGCGATTTTGTTTTACTGTCAACATTATAATGCATTAATTTCTTGCTGCATTGTTCATAGTTATGTTATGTACCATACTCTTTATATGTCCTAGTGTTTTGTTTGTGTATTAGTAATGTGACTGTGAGTGTAAAGTACGGGGTTAGCTTGAGATGTAACTGCCAGTTAAGAATAATGAATGGGGGTTGGGTGTGGTAGGGGTATGGGGGAGGGTTGGGAGCTGGGGTAGACTTGGGTGGAGCTCGTTTTGTCACCCCCTCCTGTCTTCCCTGGGTATACAGGGGTAGAAAGGGGGCACCCCTGAGCAGAAGTTACTGATAGTGTGTACCTGTAATGAAATAAAAATGACAGGTGTCCGGAGCGATTCTCTGCCAGCAGATATTGTCTGTTGCTTCTGAAATCCGTTGATCTGGGGTCCGTAGATTTGAGGGTCGACTGTATGTAAAATCTTAGCCGGCTGGCTGTTAGTAATAAAACAACATTTTTACTTAGAAAGAACATTTCGATCATTAGCCAACTTAGGCAAAACCAACCTAAAGTTAATACATTGTGGTAAAAGCACACCTGATTTAATCCCCAAGATTGAATTTAGCACACTAGTAGTCAGGGATGGTTCCATCCTCCATTCATCCATCATCAAATCCTATGCCGCCCCATGAGGAGCATAGGAGCCCGGGGCTAGGCAAGTTGGTCCTGACATTTAAGATGAGAGTGACCAGCCTCACTCATCCCTGAGTGGCATTATTTGAGCAATAAACCTCAACCACCCCTTGGATATAAACCTACACAGGCTCAGTCCAATTGAAGTGCCTTAATTACCCACTAAACCAGCAGGCATCATAATTTGGATATATGGTTAGCACCCAGCATAGTAAATAGTTTCCTGGTGTACAAGAAACCATTTGACTTGTCACTCAATGTAGAGTCACCCTTAGGCAAAAGGAATGGGAAAGAATGAAGGAAAGAAAGACAGAAGAGGGAGTGTAAAGTCACCCATAGACAGAAGGAAGTAGAAAGAAGGAAGGAAAGAAAGACAGAAGAGGAAGGAAGGACAAGAGGAAAGGGCAGACACCCAAAGCAGCACTACATCGAGTGAGTGGATGGTGAGCTTCCCCACCTACCACCAACCACAAATATGGTGAAAAATCTGTGATCATGAGTGAAGTCTGCGAATGGCGAGGATCTGTTTATTGTGTAGAGTATTTAAAACCTGAATGAATTATTGAATGAATTAAAGTTTGGAATGTTAGATGTATATGTTGTATATATACAGTGCTTCCTCCAATTTTGCGAGAATATGGTCGACA
>JAGKTI010003525.1:0-15668 GCA_018397915.1 Birgus latro
ACCTCATACGCTCACTGCTTCACTCCTCATATTCTCACTGCCTCACTTTCACCTCATTCAGTCATTTCGCTACTAACACTTCAGTCCAGTGGCAAGCACCCCCGTGCTTCAGTCACTGCTTCATGCACACAATATATGGTATTTTCACATTCCTGCACCTACTCTCTCACTCTCACCTCTTGCAGTCATTACCTCACTCATAGCTCATACACTCAAATCTTGTACAGTCACTACCTCACTTTCACCTCATATTCATTGCCTTATTCTTACCTGATGCACTCACTACCTCATTCTCACTTACCATACACGCTGGCTTAAATCTCGCTGTCTCAGTCTAAGATAAAATTGCTGCTGTCTGCACCTTTATATACTAACTGACATATACTTACTTCATACACCTTCATCGCATGCGCTAGCAGACTTGCAGACAGCACTAAATAAGTTAATATCTCATAAACTTCCTGCCTCACACTCACTTCGTATAGTTACCTCACGTTCATCCTTTGTTTCATTCTCAGCCCATGCACCTGCACTTACTCACAGTCATATTCTCAACATCATTCACCCAATGCTGATTCAGTTTGCCCTAATACATAAAGGTTTCATGCGCCCACGAGCTTATTATCGCCTCATTCACGGTCTTTTCAGATACAGTCTCATTCTACTCACCTCTTACACTCACCGTCTCACTCCCACGGCGTTCGAGTGCATTCACATTTCATGCACTCCCTACCCAACACGCACCATTACTCGTCCACACCCACACCTCCAAGTCTCATTATATCCATACTTCAAACGGTTTAATTGTTTCCTACCACTTTCAGCATCATACGATACCTTCCATATTTCAATATTTTGCATATATTTACTGCCTCACTCTTAGCATTCATCACGTGTGTGTTCATATCTTTACAGCACAGTACATGCGTTCACCACGTCATTCCCTTCTTCGCTCTCATCACTCACAGCCCTCTCACCTTCGTAATTATCCTCGTATTGTGCATTAACTACGTCACTTTTATCAGCATTCTTACATAGTCTCTTTTTATATCCTGTGCCTCCATCATAATTCAGCATCATAATCTGTGTGTGTGTGTGTGTGTGTGTGTGTGTATGTGTGTGTGTGTGTGTGTGTTGCTGTTAATCGGCAAGAAAAAGCCGATGAACATCAGTGTATCGGGAGAAGAGTAACCGACAATTGGATTCGGCTGAGAAACGAACAATAAATATAAGTTACTTTACCCAATGAGCCTACAGTCTTGTAAGACATATACTGTAACATTTATGTCCACACCTTTTTAGAAGTGGAGTAAGGTTGGGATGATAATAGTTTTCTAAAACTAGGGCAGTACACCAGTGTTCATTGTCTTGAGTGGTACAACGCTTGATTAAAAAAAACTAGAATGGCACTCAGTAGAGCGCATACTTCCGCCAAGGCCCAACATGTAGCTGGAAAAAAGACTACCTCCCTATAAAAGCATATTTAAATCCGCTAGATCCGGAATTTTATATGGATTCACGCCAAACTGTACACATTCGTAGATACCAACATCCTAAATAGGCCAGTTTTTTTTTTCATCAAGATCCATGCAATATTCACTGAAATATTTACGATAATGTCGGAAAACGCCCTATCTCGCAATGTTAAAGAAAGTGAAAAAAAAATCCTGGATCCGCACCTTTATCCGGATCCGCACCAAAATTTAATGGAGTCTATTCTAGGCCATGGCCCATTCCTCTACCAATTTTCGTGGAAATCCGTCCAGTAGTTTTTGTGTAATCTTGCTCTCAAACCAACCAACCAACAAACGGACATGGGTGAAATCATAACCTCCTTGGCGGAGGTAATAAGGACTACTTACACCATACTTTTATATTTTCACTGTGGTAAGAATGTCAATAGAAAAAAAAAAGTCTTCATTATACTTGCTGCAGCGAACAGAAAGGAACGTTCGAGTCAGGCAGTTACTGATCACACGCAGACGCGGGCAGTGTAACCAGCGTTGTTTGATTAATGGCATAATTTCGTCTTAATGTTTACTTCCGATCATGCTAGAGCTGTTCGCAGTTGTAGTTAAATTTTAATGAGAAATCCAAATTCTCCTTTGTCTTGTCGTTAGTTTTCATTTTGATATACACAATTTAAAAATATGTTTAACCTGTCGGCGTCATTCTAGACTTAAGGAATTTAGTGATAAATTGGGTTGTTACTTGCAAATCTAGTTTTGTTTAGGTAACGGGAAACATATATATGCATTACCTCTGTTTGGGAGTTTGATGAATTACGTGATAATAATATATTAAATTTCATAAAAAGGTACCGTTCATTTAAAAAAAAAATCAAGATATTACTGTACCTTTAATGCTCTTGTGTTCCGACATTAAAATATCTTAAAAGACAATTAAACCTTCTGCTGCGCCCGTGTGTCGCCGGCGAAACTAATATCGGAAAATTATCATTATTTATTTTTTTTTTTTTTTCATGAGCCCACTATAAACTTGACAACCCACTTAAACTTGACGAAGCATGAATAAATTTGTTACAGAAATTTCAGACTTTCCCCCCAACCTTTGAAACGGAGGTTCATAGGCCGTCCAGAGAGAGAGAGAGAGAGAGAGAGAGAGAGAGAGAGAGAGAGATGAACCTGCTTTGTTCGGTCAACAAGTGTGGGTCGTCCAGGCAGGCACGAAACAGCGTTGCAAGTGGTCGCCATGCCACGTTCGGGACCAAGTTTGAAAAGTGACCTCTCTGCTGAAATCAAGTTATTCACTACCTTTCAGTTACAAAAATTTGTTGCACTGTACTGTCATATCGATGTATCCTACAAAAGCCCAGTCAGGGTGAGCGTAATAGTATGAGGTGACAACACAATGTTTTCCTTATATTTTTTTTTTCATTTTCTCACCAAATACATCATGTGTTATTATCACTTCTTATTACAAAGCTACTGACAAGGTACCTAAGCAACATAATTATGCAGAGTTGCACGTGAGGGAAAAATGTAGCATTTGACCACCAAAAGTAGCCACTTATTTACTATTTCCCTTCTAGACCGATTCCTCACAGAAACCCAAATCTGTCCCTCTACTGACATACCCCAGTTTTGTTTGGCTGGTAACCATCTCAAAAACTTCTGGAACAAGGGTGGCACCTCTTGTTAAATGAAATCTGAATTTGCAGTTGACATTATTTTGAAATTCACTCCAGCTAATTTTGATTACTCATTACACAAACTAAATTATCTAATTATATATTAACAAATATATCTGTATACTTTATCACTCTCCCAATACCTTTTTTTTTTCGGAATCCAGTGTATTTGACTCTATATCTGTTGATAAACGTAGCCGAGGGGTTAGATTAGAGGGAGAGAGACTGTAGGTGTATCGTGATGAAGGGCTGCACCTGTCTCACCACTGGAGTGTGTACGTGCTGCGAGTAAAGTTGTGTGTCATCAAGCAAAGTAAAGGAAGTTCTCTCTCTCTCTCTCTCTCTCTCTCTCTCTCTCTCTCTCTCTTTCTGCGTATCCTTTTCTCGTAAGTGAGGTGAGTTATGGTCACTCGTTGGGTTATGGAGTTTTATTGTACAAGGTTATATGAAGGTGTGCTTGACTGTGTAACGTAGCGTTGCGTGACGGCGAACCACTTAACTACCCTATCTCGTGCTCTGCGACCTTATCGTACTCTCGGCCTCTCTGCTCTTACAGCTGCTTCCCCTCGGGTTTTGTGCCGACCAGTGCATAGGCGTGTCTTTGTCTGGTACCTTTCCACAGGTAGTTTTCCACGACGTCAGAGAAGCAGCTCATGTTGGTTATTCTGCTTGCTCATGAAATACCTGTATTGTCTGACTCAAAGAGCTTGTGATACACCGACATTAATGAGCTAGAATATGTGTTCGACTTTCCTTGTAAACCGGACATGACATTGTGTAAGTGTTACTCATGTCAATACCTGTATATTAATGTCTATAATTATTACATATTGTCAAAGCATATTACTGCCTACATATCCATACAGTTGACTAACCTTAACATCACCCCTACCACTGAAATTACCGTTTTGGGTGATTTTAACGTCCATAATGTAGAATAGTTATTGCATTCCTCCAGGACTGACGATACTGGTCTAGAATGCGAGCTGTTTGCCGAATCTTTTAATCTCACGCAATTAATAAAACAACCAACCAGAACACCAGACAATCCTGGCCATAACGCCCGTCTCTTGGACCCATTCCTGACAAATAATCTAGATCAGTAAAGGATAGATCCACTGTCACGACTTGGATCCTCTGACCACAATCTCATCAAAGCCTCATAACTCAGTTGCCCCAAAACTCCCTTTTCTGAACGCGTTAGGGTGACCAGATGGCACATGATAGGGAAGACTGGGATGGATTTAGAATTTATTTTGCTCATATTCCATGACAGTCTTTCTTTCCCAGTGACATCAATTCTAACCAGTCCCACATTAATGACTTAATACAAGCTGGTATGGAATTGTTCATACCCAGTCAACACTTCACTAAAAGATCGGACTCCCCAGAATGGTCGAACAGCAACAGTGCCAGTCCTTTGCATACAACATTTACTTAAAATGAAAATCATCTGAATCGCTCAGTCAATTTAAAATAGCTAAAAACCATGCAAAGGCAGCAATAAATCTCGCTAAGTCAAACTTTCATCACAACCCTGCATCCAAACAATGAAATAATCCTAGTAACAATAAAATATTCTGGTTAACTCTCAGTTCTTTCAATAATAACTTTAACAAATCATCACCCATTCCCCCACTAAAGTTTTCTGATGGTAACACTGTAAATGTCAGCGTGGTAAAGCCAGCAAATTTACAAGAAAGTCTACTTTAGAAGAAGTCGGCCAGAACGTCCCTGTACTAGAACTTGATTCTCCCAAAAATGTTACACTTAAGAGACAAAATAGTCAGGTAAAATCCATTGCAGAAAATTAACCAACCAACAAAGTTCCAGTCCAGATGGAATTTCTCCAATTATTGTTTTGAAAAATGTTCCCCAGAACTTGCTCCATATTCTAGCTAAATTATTCAGACTATGCATATGTACTTCTTCATTCTTTAGTTCTTTGAAAGAAGCCAATACCCGCTCAATTCCGAAGAAAGGAAGTTCCTCTGACCCCTCTGATTAAAGACCAATAGCTACCATATCTCTTAGTAAAGGATTTGAGATTGTAGTTAATTAGCACATAGTTAAACATCTTGACTCCAACATCTTTATCAGTAATAGACAATATGGTTTCCACCACAAAAGATCCACTGTTGATATACTCGATCTCCTAACTCATAATATCCATCAGTCAATTAACCAACGTGGAGAAACTTATGCAGTAGCCCATAATATTTCTGAAGCTTTTGAAAGGGTGTGACACCATTCCCTGCTGTCTAAACTCCCTTGCTATGGCCTATCATCTTTTGTTCCTCTGATTTCCCCATATCTCAGCGACAGAAAGATAAAAGTAATTGATGTATATTCCAATTTCCACTCGATTAATGCCGGCATGCCGCAAGGAGCAGTTCTGGCTCCAACCCCATTCCTGATCCATAGAAATGATCTCTTATCTATCACTATAACTCCATCCATTTATATATAGATGACTTAACACTTTACAGTTCATTCATACTTAATCACCCATGCACAAAGTTTGATATCTCTAACTCACTACTCAGTACAGCCATCTCCATAAGTCAAGACTTTTCTAAAAGCACCGAATGGGGACAAAATAACATTGCATCATTTAATGTTAGGGAAATCAAATACAGTATATACAATTTACTTATAGACAGATATTGCCTAATTCCCATATTACCTTCAATGCTACTAATATTCCTGTCTCTAAAATTGTTGAAATTCTCTGTGTTTCACTTAACAATGCCCTCAGCTGGACCTCTCATGTTAGATTGCTTGTTAAAACCGCTTAAAAGAAATTTGGATTATTGTACAGAGTCCGAAACTTCCTCACTGACGAGCAGTTACCAAGAATTTACAAGAATCTCATATGCCCTCAGCTGGAATTTTGCTCACCCTTGTGGAATGGATGTGGAGAGGGTATATTAAAACAGCTAGACAGATTTCAGAACAAAGCTGTTGGAATTACTAATAACCCTGCTCTTCCTTTGCCTTATTTTACACATACTTTTATGGCAAATGTTCAGACGAAGTTGCATCCTTTGTGTCACCTCTGCACACCTGCCCCTGCGCTACATGCACATCTGGTAGCGTTCATGACTTGACTATCACACTGCCATATTGCAGAACTTCTGACTACCAGAATTCTTTTATTCTCCGAACTGCATCCCTTTGGAACTCATGTCCCCAGAGTGGTTTCCCCCCAAACTTCATCCTACAGCTGTTCAAGTCCAACTGTTACAGACTTTTTATGAATAGAAGACACCTGTAATCTGGTGTCTTGGTTATTTTTTTATGCTTTTTTTTCTTTCCTCTGTTATATTATTGTAAAAAAAAATAGTTCTGCAGCTCAATATGAACTTACAAGGCAGATTTCCCTTTCTGTCAGCACGTAGCCTACCACCATGTCATGAACCAAATTCTTAAAATCTTGACCTTTAGCGAAATATAAAGAAACAACAAATATAACCTTAAGATCATTAACTTAATGAGACACTAGTGTATGGAGTTAGAATTATGTAAAATCTTGGTCAGCCATTAGCCATAAACTGAAACAACATTGTTCTTAAAATTACATAACATCTTGGCCATTAGCTAGCTGCAGGCAGGTCAACCATGAAATCGAAAGCATAGTAGTAATAAATACACCGACTTTTACTTATTAGTGGCCAAGCATATCCCTTATACATACCGTAATTAAATCCGCATTCCATGAAACAAGGCAATAGTGGCTAAGTACAGAGCTTTTCAACAACATACCAGTGGACAGGTAGCATGTTGTGCTGTGATGGATCACAAAACACGTACTATATAAATGAGCGATGCTTTTCTAGATATCAAGACAATATACAGTTAAATATGTGTTCACTTTAAAAACGTAGACCTTGAAGGTTCTGTGATTTATGTGAACAACAGTTTTTGGTCAAAATGTTTCCTGCCATTCAAACACCTCCTCTGAAATTACAGTCGAAGCTGGGCATCATTTTACCACAGAAGCACTAGCAACTTACACATAATCGTCCATGGATACACAGCATCAAAAAGTGTTGGCACTCTACGCTCTTTTCTGTTTCTCTTCTAGTCATGAGTGCAAGGTTGCAACTCAGAATAGTGCAATAATTAAGAATCAGTGGCAAGATCTGTATGCAGCACTTTCTTTGTTTCCCAGTGGAAGATGAGCTCATGGACTGCGGCAGAGTGTTTCAAAACAGGACCTGCGGTAAGGCAATATAGCCAGTTTAGTGACCACAGCAAAATAAATATTGATTCACATCATCGACATGGAAATGGTACTGCACACTTACTTATGATATAATTATTTTGTTCAGCTCACTGTAATTACGGACTTATTGTTGTCGCAAATTTCCTAGATTCCAACACAAGCAGGACTCACTCCTGGCAAATCCTTTGTTAGATGCCAGTTACTGCAGTAAACCATAACGTGAGTGTGGTGTGCTGTTTTCGATAGTGTGATTTTAAACTCTCTCTCTTTTTTTTTCTCTCAGCTACTGTCGGACATGCCGTCGATTTTTTTTAATAAAAGAAAATGTTATTTCTGGACAGGTGTGAGCCTTTATCAGTTGCTGACGCTATGGTAAATAGACCAGGGAGTGCATGATTATCGTTCATAGCGCTAATGTTGCTTTCTTCTTGGGTCAACCTGGAGGGCGGATGTGAAAGATGATAGAAAGCGTAATATCCCATAAAACCTGCGTGATGGTGCTCATATGAGAAACTTCTTTGTGCATTGTTAAAAATCCAGCTCATATGAGGTAGGTCACATGCCTGTCCATAGGACGCAAAATATGAGGACTAGTCACAGCAAAAGCAAAAGGATGTGAAATGGAGAAGGGTGTAGTATAGGCTACAGCAGTGTTGTCCAAACACATGTACCACTGGGGATACGCAGCATTGTTCAAAGGGGTACGTGAAAAGATAATGATTTTTTTTAACTATATCACATATGTAATATGGCATCTTGGAACAATAACTTTACTGAGCATGTGTATGTATGCATGGGTGATTAAGAATATAGAACAAATGAATCACCACAACACTTACATTGTTTCCACCTAAAGTGAATGACAAGAGAACAGAATAAGAATTAAAATGAACGAGAATGAAATTGAGGGGATATGGGAGTACTGGGAGGGAGAGGAAACGGGACAGGACGCGTACGGGAACAGTGCTGAACTCGCTCAAGTCACTCTTGTTCAGTTTCGTCTTTAGGAGTGAAAGTGTGAAAATCTCTTTTTCAAATTCACATGTATGTTTACAGACAGTTATTTCTTTAACAGCAAGAAATATACAGTATATGGATAGATGGTTAAAACGTGATAGCTGCAGCAGCCACAGCAGCAATGCAAGTGAAGGAAATCAAGCAGCTGTGAAGAAAAAGGAAAAAATCCTACCTAAATGTCGGCAGTACAACGATGATTATGCGCTTTTTGAATTTGCTTCTACGAATTCTGATCCTTCAGAAGCTTTGTGCTTCTTTTTTGGGGGAGAAGTTGGCCAACAGTAGTATGAAACCAGCTCTCCTCCATTATCTTAACACAAATCATCAGTGTCATGCTGACAAACCGGTGGAGTTTTTAAAAGGAAACTTTCAGATTTTAAGTGTTCCCAGACAATAAAAAGGCAGCTGACTAACTAAAGGCAGTTCCTTTGTCACGAAACTGTTTCTCGAAAGGTAAATGAATTGAGTACAGATATTATTGATCAAGTTGTAAATAAGCAGGAAACAAGCCAGTCTTTTTCACTTCAACTTGACGATTTGACTGAGTCAGTGGACAGACTCAACTTCTCATTTTGTGAGTTGCATTGATGGAGATGATAAAAATGAACATGTACTTTTATGCAAGAAATTAGAACACGCAACTAGGGAGGCCATTTTCAGTAACATTAATTAGTTCTTTTCTGAACAAAGGCTTGGTTGGAAATCTTGCATTAGCTTATGTACAAACGCTGCTGCATCCATGACCTGGAAGGTGAAAGGACTCGTTGCATGGATTAAGAAGGAAAATCCTGATGTGCAGTGGACTCAGTCCATCATTCACGAAGAATTATTAGCATCCAAAAAATGAGTTCAGAGTTGCGTGGGATATTGAGTGATGGCGTCAAAGTACTGTAATCAACTCTATAAAGCCAAAGCCACTTAATGCTAGCCTGTTTCACAGACTGTGCGAAAGCATAGGGTCTGAGCACAGAGGTATTACTGCACACACAAATGCACTGACTGTCGAGGGGGAAGGTACTAGCCAGGTGGTTCGAGTTGCAAGATGAGGTAGGCGTCTTTTTATCAGATCATGGATGTCATTTTGCCACATTTTTGGAAAACGTTTCTTGGCTTGCTCAACTGGCTTATCTTGCAGACATATGAAGCAAACTGAGTGAGTTGAATTTGTCTCTGCAGGGCAATGATACAATCATTCTATACTTATATGATAAAGTAGGTGGTTTTCAAAAGAATATAGAGTTGTGGAAGGAGATATGCTCAGGGGGAGATTATACGTGTGATCCTCTGTTAAATTCTTATTTGTCCAGTAACAGATGACGAGAGAAAGACTGTGAAACCAGTAATTGTGTAACATTTGACCAACCTTATCAGTGCTTTTAAACCTTACTTTGACATACAGTATATGAGAGAGCTGTACAGCTGGATTGGGTTAGAAATCCATTCCTCCTATCTGAAAATAATATGAAGAAGCTTCCCATTTGCCTTCAGAAGTGTGATTAGACCGTGGCCTCAAACTGGTAATTGAAAGCTCAACCCTCACACGGTTTTGGAGCTGTGTAAAGAAGGAGCACCCTGACCTAGGAAAGACAGCTTTGGAAAACCATTTGCCCTTTGGGCTTACATACCTTTTTGAAGCATCTTTCTCTGCAATAAGCGTTATCAAGTCAAAACATAGAAGCAATCTAATTGGAACAAAGCCTTATCACTGCAGTAGCTTCTCTACCGCCCAGAATGGCAAAAATCATCACTGAATAATATCAACCCCACATTTCACACTGAGTTATATATAATTTTCAAAAAAAAAAAATGTCTTTTTCCTTTAGTATACTGAATAATATTTTACTGACTTGCACTCAGGTTATGCGAACTTTAAATGCAATTTGCACTGTCCTTCCAAATACTGACTTGAATCAGTCATGGGGATACTTAATGGTAGAAGGCAACAAGGGGTATATTGGCAAAAAAGTAGATGCTAGAAAATGTACGCTGGGGAAACAAAACGAAGAATGGGTTCAAGGATTGCAGAATACAGTGAAGGTGAAAAGTGTCACAGACTTTCTGATTCCCTGTTCCTGCACATACGAGCAGATCAATGCAATCACTACTGTAGACGTCAACATGGTAACTGGCACTCCTTTATCCTAACCTAGTAATTCTGTTCACCTCTACTTCTTATCAAGACCTGCTACGCTTTTGTCGGGACAACAGAGAAGTCTTTTGTTGATGATTTTCCTGGTTGTACTTACCTTGTCGGTCCACGGCCGCCACGACCAGGATTGTTTACGCAATCAGAATTGTTTACACCCATCACAGCTTGTTTAGCTTGAGAAAAGATAATGGATATCTACCACCCACTGTGATAAAAAAAAAAAAAACTGTACTTATTTCATGTAAAAGGAAAGGAACTATGTCGAAATTTTCATCGCAAAATCAGTGTGTTGACCACCAAGAACAATGTCCCATAAGTTCGAAGTTCCGAACCATACAGGCATATCGAGATTCCTCTTATGCGGTATCAGCTTCCATCTGTGCTATTGACTAATGTCATTTTATTATTATTATTATTATTATTATTATTATTACGGACATAGAATCCAACTCGCCTGGAATTATTGTCATTACTGAAGCCTAGCAAATTATCCATAATCTCTCAATATCACGAGCTGCAGCCTCATGCATCACCTTTGCACTGAGCGACGAGGTGGCTGTGTCTTCATTTTCTGCTGGGATGAATTTCGTTCGTCATCCCTGACCATCGATATCCCAGAGGGTGTGGAAGCGCTTCGTGTGTCACCATACTTCTATCCCTGCCACGCGGCCTCGATCATTTGCTTTGTACTGTACGCCCTTCACGAACCCCCACACGTAACCTACTTCACCAGCAGCTCATCCATTCTTTATATTATCTCAAAACCATGTGTTCTTCCTAGCTTTTCATATGTGGTGATTTTAGTGAAATTGGCACGACAGACATTCAGGCGCTCTTCCAGGTAGCATAAATTGTGAACTTTCCGAAACGTGGTAAAAACACATTGGACTTAATACTGAGTGATTTGGCTGGCTTTTATTTACCCCCAGTACCCATATCCCCTTTTGAAGTGGACAAAACAACCATTACTCAGTCTTTCGGTCCTCGAAACCCATCCATACACTTAAACAGACACCCAGTACGTTAACCTATGGACCCCTAACTGACTCAGCAGTACGTAACTTTGGCAACGGGGTGGTGCATTGTCCTTGGGTAGGAGCCACCACACTTCGAGATGTGAACGCTAAATGTATCCTCTATCACAACAGTATTAGTCAGGCCTTTCGTAACTATTTTTCCCCAAAAATCTGTGCAAAGTCATCCCTTTCACGCATCATGGATCATCAAATGCATTAAATGTCTCATTCAACGGCGTACTGACACATTCAACACAAGGAACACGGTTCAGTATAAATCGTTAAGAAACAAAGTCATTAGAGAAATAACAGATCTTATTATACTAATAAACATCAACACAGCAACCATACCAGTGAATGCCACTGGTATGGCAAGTTGCAACTGTTGTGTGGTCTTAAAAAAACAAATTTCCATCCTCCTTTGTCTTACAGACCAGTCTCGGGGACATGTTTACCCCAAGGCACATAGGGTACGTGCCCTGGGCCCCGCGGTCCATGGGGCCCCATATATGACGGGAAAAAAATAAATGCATACCGCAAATAAATACTTAAATAAATTCATATTAATTACAGCAATACTGCAGTTATAACTCTGCTATACAAATAATGCCCATGCTCTCAGTCTACACTGCATAAGATAAATTTATCTATTCAGTCGACCATGTGAAGAGAGAGAGAGAGAGAGATGTAAACAGTGGTGAAATATCAAATGACACCATAGAAATAAGAGAAAGAGCTGTCATTTTGCAACAAGCGTATCCAGAGGGGCTAGAGGAGTGTTTTCCAGATGAGTTTCTTCAGTAATAGCAGTATGCAAAAGGGAAGCCAGAAGTTATGAAAAATCCTTTGGAAGCCCTTCATGAATTGCTCACAACACAACTCCCTATGACATTTCTCAATGTATGTGTAGCACTGAGAATTTATGTTATTGTTATGTCTTCAAATGCTGAAGGAGAGGTTCTTTTTGTACTTTAAAGCGGGTGAAAAACTACCTAGGAACAAATCTGGGCCAGAAAAAGTTGAGAGATTTGGCGGTACTCAGTTCTGAGGGGGATATTACAAGGAGTCAAAGCTTTGAAGACTTAATATTTAAACTCTCTAAACAAAAATGTAGGAAGAAACGCATTTAATTTTGTGCAACTGAGAAACATCATTATTTTGAGTTTGACATGAATTTTATTTTTAAATGTTCACTGAAGTGATTATGAATTAATGCCACACTTTTTTTAATCTCGTGAATATCGTTACTGTATTATTTTGAGGCTAATTCTATTTGAAACATACAAATAAATTGTCAAAAATTAATTTTACAAATAAACTGTAATCATTACACATGCTAATTGTGAATTGCGATTGATTAATGATTAATGTAGTTTGTCATTTAATGTGTGTGTGTGTGTGTGTGTGTGTGTGTGTGTGTGTTAGAAGTGAAGGGGCCCCACTGCTCACAAAATGCCCTGGGCCTCGTTTAGGTTAAACATGCTCCTGACCAGTCTAACACCCAAGCAGCTGAAACTATTAACAATCACTTTGCCACTATATGCCAGCAGTTACCTAAACTTAATTACACCCTTCTTCCAACATACTTCCCCTCCCCCGAATTACCCACAACTGTTTTAGAAGAAGCCACCTCCTGCCTTCAAAATTTGAAACTTAAACTCTCTTCCACATCCCACAACATACCAGTCTGCCGCTGTAAAGACTTTTTCATTGAACACTATAAGCCTGTTGTCTATCATCAATATTTTTTTCCAACAATGTAAGTGTCCAGACATGTGGAAATTATCGCACTTTACACCAGTTCCTAAATCGCCCAACCCACATTCCCAAAATGATCAACGACCCATTGCCATTACATCTGTCCCTAGGCTGCTCTGCGAAAGCTATGCTGCAGCTGAACCTACTCATCATATTAAGTCAAACTGACATACGTCAGTATGGTAATCCAATATCGTCATCTACCACTCACTTCCTCACCAGTTTTCTTGACTTCATTTTAAAAAATCGATAAACGCAAAAACATCAGTTGCAGCAGTAACGAGCGCGCAGGAGCTCAGATTGGCGGGAAAAGTTCCTTTGACCTTGCATATCACACAAACATCATTGCCAAAGCGATACATCAACATCTTAGAAAGTGGTTCGTCTCCTGGCTAGCAGATTTCCTGAATAATCATCAAGAAGCCATACGATTCAGTGGTACCATATCCGGCTTTCAAAACCTCTTGTGTGGTGTCCCCCAAGATACATGAATGATACCATTGTGCTTCGTCTTTCTTGTCAGTGATGCCCTACAAGGCATAC
This sequence comes from Birgus latro, assembly GCA_018397915.1. NCBI lineage: Eukaryota > Metazoa > Arthropoda > Malacostraca > Decapoda > Coenobitidae > Birgus > Birgus latro. Next base: position 13,863 of record JAGKTI010003525.1, read on the forward strand.
AACAACGTTGCAAGTACGTCGACGACTCCACCATAGCAACATCCATCGATAATATTGCACTAGACTACACTTTCTTTTCATATAGCCTGGACACTTCAGGCCTGGACACGTGTCAACCGCATTACCATTAACAACAACAAAACAGTAGTCATGCATTGTGACGTAGCCATAGCACCACCCTCAATATTTAAACCCAGAAACTACACCCTGGAAGTAGTGCACTCCAGCAAAATACTGGGCGTCCTCATTGATGGCAAACTTTGATGGGACCCCCACACAAATTCAACTGTTGCTGCTGCTTCTTACAAACTACACATACTATGCACGCTGAAGCAATTAGGGTATCCCCGCTCAGGACCGTACACATCTGTATGCTACTTTCATTCTTCCCAAACTGAGCCACACTCTCCAGTCCTGTCCTCATCCCTCAACATTACACAGCGAAACGAACTCGAGAAAAGTTCAGAAAAGGGCAGTAAGAATCATCTTTAGCTCGAACTTCATCGATTGCAATGAAACTCACAAAGCTGAACCTTCTGTCTATCACTGATCTTCATGTTCACTAACTTAAAGATTTTGGGAAAAGATTAGTCAGTGACCCACGCCATAAGCACCTGCTTCCCTCCGAGGCTCCCAGTCCCCAGCGAGCTGTTCTCCTCCACAGTCTACTGATACCCATCAAAGCCAAAACTAACCGTTACAAACACAGCACAGTCCTAAACATAGTTAACTTCCTTAATGCCTTGCTTTTGTATATTGGCCAGCTTCATGCTGCCCTTATTGTTAGTCGCATTTTTTTTTGTCTTGTATTCTTCCTTTCTTGTTTAATTGTGGCAGGCACTTCTACCATTCGGAATTAACCAATTCTGACCAAACTTGGACATAATGACAAGCCTATGACCTAGTTGTCTGCAACGTATTGGTTGCTAGGCAACTACTCGTATCCATAAATGGCCGAAAACCCGCTTTTAACATACTTTTCACGTTTTGAGCTGTAAAAGCATTACTAATGGGTGTAGAAATCTCTGACTTCTTTAGGCATAATCTTGAGGTCATTCCCTATCAGAAGTGTACCATCCATTTTTCCCCTCTCTCCTCTAGTTTTCGAGTGGCAACCCTGCGAAGAGTGGCCTCAGTGTCCTCAGCAACCAGTGTCCCCCCTGGTTCCCCAGTGGCTCAATAGAGCTGAAAGAGAGTTTGCACTCTTATTGACACTGACTAGTACTACAACTTTCTATCGTACACGCATGTGCTACATTGGCCAGGTTAGGGGTCAGAGGTCATCAAAAGCAAAAACAATTAAAATAGCTAAAATTATGACTATGCTTGCACAAAATGCTAAGGCTCTGAAGATTTTTAGCAATGGCCATGATTCTCGAGTGGAACGTTGCACTGGAGTACGTCGATACAAACATGACATTTATTGTCGAAACTTGCTTCCAACCGCTGGCGGCGCCACTTAGAAATTGTACCTCTGGTGGGCCATTCTGTGAATTTCAAGTTCCCTAGCTCCACAGCAGGTGGATGATACTGAATGAAACCTTGCATTCTTATTGACGTTAATGAGTGCTACAAGTGTGCTTCGTACATGCATGACCGTTTTCGGCCAGGTCAGGGGTCAGAGATCATCAAGTGCAGAAAACTTAAAAGGTGCAAAATTTACGACCTTGCTCGCGTGAAATGCTGAGGCTCCGAAGATTATTAAGCCAGGATTTAATGTTGCACTGGACCACCTCCATATAGAAATTACTTTTAATGTCGAAACTCATTTCTGGTCGCTAACAAAGCTTGGTCCGCTTAGAGCTG
>JAGKTI010003525.1:25688-49350 GCA_018397915.1 Birgus latro
ACACACACACACACACACACACACACACACACATTCATTCATTTTGATTGTTACCACATATGTTATAAAATTGAATGCAAATATTTTTTGTTAATACTTTTCATAACAATGTATTGTATAACTCCTTGGTTATAAAATGAATGTAAATATTTTTAATACTTTTCATAACATTGTACTGTATATCTCCTAGGTATTCACTTCACAAATACCTTTTGATATTAGGCTTTTATTATTTATAGAATTATTTAAAAAGTTAAGTTTACTTATAAGTACAGGCATGCTGAAAGCATTTACTTAAATTGATATCTGCCTGTCACGGAGCTTCGGCTCGACAGACGGTCGCTATCATATTGTACTATGGAAATTTTGTATATGTATATATTAATGGCAATAAATATTTGCTAACTTACTTTACTTACACACACACACACACACACACACACACACACACACACACACACACACGCCGTCGCCTTGGGTGTCTTTAAAGTTATTGTAGTTTTTATGGCAGGACTATGTTCCATTAAAAGTGTAAATTGTCTGGCAGTTAAGGTTATCCATCCTCCCTGCCAGTAAAATGAACACATACTGGCAACTACAATAACAGGAACAAAACAGTCCGCATTGTAAGAGTTATCGAAACTGTTCCGTGAAAATGATTGCTTAACTTAAGGTATCCAAATATCCGAGTTACATTAACTAATGGTATACAGTACAGTGGACACATACTTGAGAAGATGTATGCTGGTCATTAACGGAAACAAAAGGTCAGCAAGACAAAGAGTCGACCTTGGAAAAAAGGATAAAATGAGTCTGTTGTCGACCGCAAAATAAAATTAGTGACAAAAGTTATATACACTTTATTATAAAAATAAGCAGTTAATTTAATCAAATTACTTCATTTGCAACATAGCAGAAGGCACATATTATGACAAGATAAAGTATGTGTCTTATGGAAGATTCGTAGCAATTTCGTCAAAAATCATTGTAGGTTAAATGGAATGCCAAGATACCAGCAACTATATTCGACTGAAACAAAGCTGTCTGTAGCCTACTGTGATAATGCTCACCACACTTCTTTGCAGCAAGGGCACCATCAAATCATGTATAAACTGATAAACATAACGGTTTTGCTTATTACATTTGCCAATCATGAAAATTAATACTGTATTTCTACTGTAAGGTTGGTAATACTAACGTGATGAGAGGGTGTACAACATGGTATGAACTGTGGTTGCAGCTGAGAGCCCGATGGGAAGAGCTGTGTCCTTAACCACGCGACCTCCACGACTCGCTATCCGTAAAACCTAGGACGTTCACAAAGCTTCCCGATAAATTCAATCATGCTTGGGATTTATATATGCCGAAGGGGATGAGGAAGGGGAAGGAAGGAAAATCTGTGGGAAATGTTGAGGTGACGCTAGAGAACCAATGCTGCAGCAGAAGGCAGTCTGGAAGGGAACAGGGGACTGAGAGAATAATTTATCGCTTATTATAGGAGGAGAAAAGGAGGGGAAAAGGTAGGGAACTCTGCAGTACTCCCCCCCCCCTCTATCTATCTCTATCTATCTCTATCTCACTCCTATCGTCCACAATCAAGCCACTGATCTGATAATTCTGCTTGCATTACTTCTCTACTTCGGCAATCATGCAACAGCCGTGTTGCTACATATTCTCTCTCGGTCCAACTTATTAATGCAAGTAGTTAATTAGTGCTTTCAGCATTTCATAAAACTAATCAGATATGGAACAGTCATCATTTTTTCCACTGCTTATGAACTCTAGTCTTTTAAAAACACACTGTATATAAGCCTGTCTATACAACCGAAGTATGAGTTGGCTGTCTTATCCCCCCCTAGAACGGACATGCTTTCCAGGCTTTGTGCATAAGAAAATGGTAAGCACCTCACTGACTAGGGAATATTTGTGGTAAATCATGTTATTTACTCACAAATGCTGTCTGTTGACCCGGCTTTGTTGTAACCATTTCTGGATAAAAATACTATTTGTGTTACTTCTCCAGTATCGGTGGAACAGCGAAATTAGTCTCCACAACATTACCCTTCACAAGATGGTGTCAAGCAATAACGAGACCGACAGAAAAACAATCCCCATCCAAACTTCAGTCAGCTGTACCCAAACTTCTAATATACCATAAACATACTGGTCATGTCTGGCGTTCCTTCTCTTACTATCATCCTGGCACTTGGGCTGGATGCTTCTGTTTTATGGCTGAGAGACAACTTAGAATTGACAAAACACCAGATAAGACCGAGCAAACACATCTACTCCAAGCTGTAACACCTTTACTGAGATATTTCAATGTTTGTGATATTCCAGCAACTACAAGAATACATTTTTTATTTTTATCTATAAGCAATATTCACACCCTGGTAAGATAAGAATAATCTTCCTTAGCACCATCATTACGAGAGGAATCTGTAAATATCTGTATAATTCTTTAGAAGTAGTAAGGGAAAATATATACATTAAACTGAGTGTTAAAATGCCATAATCGCAGATGCTTGGGTGGCCTCCAGAAAATTATCATTATTTATTATTATTATTATTATTATTATTATTATTTAGTAGAAGTAATAGTAGTAGTAGTAGTAGTAGTAGCAGCAGCAGCAGCAGCAGCAGCAGCAGTAGTAGTAGAAACAGCAGCAGCAGTAGCACTCTGTCAGCCAAATGAATCTTTTAATTCGAAGTAAAGCTACAGAGACAACTGGGAATATAGAACCTTACAAATACCGTAAAAAAAAATGAATTCATATTTTACATGGTGACATAATACACACACAGCCGTTTTTGGCACTTACACCAAAATCAATTATTGTTGTTTTGTGACTTATGAAAAATATGTGGACAAGCCTCTCACCTCCGCTGTTCGTGTCTTTTCATCCATGATATTTGAGAATTAACAATTCCATTTGTACATGTTATATCTACTCCATAAGATTTCTTTAATACTTCTCATTGTCTTAGTTTGTGCCATTGAATACTCATCTTCAGTAGAGAGCTCGGTGAAGTTATAATCCTTCTGACAAATTTCCCTTTAATTACAGCTATGCGATGCATCGATAATAACTGTTTACTTTCTTCAAAACCAACAAATTTACAAGTATTTGTAGGTACATTTAAATCTTTCTTCAGTGTCTTATGGTATGCAACTTGAAAAATTTTCAAAATCTTCGTATTTGCTATTCTCTCAACATTCCATAAAGCCAATCCATAGCCAGGGAACCAATATTTGTTAAAAAGAAATGTCTATTGACAAAATTGAACTTTGCATTAAATTTGTTTAACTCAGCATCTCTTAGATTCATTCCATTACACTGTGTATAATGTCCTAAGTAGCTGTAAGTGTCAGCGACCTGAAACTCATCTCCTGCAATTACCACGTTTCATAGTTCTTTACCATCACTTCCTCTACCAAAGATCATGCAGTTAGACCTTGACTTATTAATACAAAGCTTATTATTTGAAAGTGAGAATGAGAAGGTATGTACTGGATGCCAGAACATACAGAAGTTGGAGGAGTGGACTATCTGACCACCTCTTGGTGGTGGTGAAAGTCAGGGTACAAATGCAATGGGAAAATGGAAGGAGAGAAAGACAGGAGGAAGTAGTCCACACAAAGTGGGAAGAAAGGTTGCAAGAGGATGAAAAAGGGCAGAATATAAGAGAGAAGTGGAGGAGCAACTCGGTAAATATGATTTGTAGCAGATGGGGGAGGTGGATGGTGTGTGCAAGATATTCACAGAAAAAAGTCTGTGTAGCATGTGAGGTGGTATGTGCTGAGATGAGACGACGAAGAGGGGTGCAAGGGATAGCATGGTGGAATGAAGAGGTTAGACAAGCTGTGGTGCAAATGAAGAAAGCATACAGCGCAGTGAGTGGACAGGAAGCAGAGGCGTGGAAGCTAACAGATAGAATAGAGTTATATGTAGGGAAGAAGAAAGGGGTGAAAAGATTAGAAAGAGAGTAAGAAGAGGGTGCATGAGGAATTTGGAAAGAATTTGAGTGTCAAGTGGAGGGAATGTAAGAAAATGCTCTGAAAAGAGAAAGAGAGAATTAGATTGGGTGATAAAGAAGGCACTAGAGGACTGAAATATAAAACTGGTAGATCGATTGTTGAGAAGGGAGAAGTGAGCAGATGGAGTGAACACTTTACGAAATTGTTAAGCATGGAGAATGATAGTAATGCGATTATCTGTAGCTGGAGAATGGCTGGGAGAAGGAGAGAGATTAGGTGGAAGGAAGAGATCAGTAGGATGGAAATAGTGGAAGCAATAAAGGAAGTCAAAATGGGGATGATGCCAGGAATTGATGGATTGTGTGGTGAAATGGGGAAGCATTGGGGAGAATTAGTGGTAGAATGGATTTTGAAGATGTGCTGATTGGCCAGGGAGGAAGGCAGAGTTCCGGAGGATTGGAAGTCAGGTATAATGATACGTCTGTTCAAAGAAAAATGGGGAGAAAGAAGTGTGTGGTAATTACCGGAGCATTTCTCTTCTAGTGTAGTAGCTTAAGTATATGGTAGGATTCTTTTGACAGGGTTAGGGAAATAACAGAGGAATTAGTTGGAGAAAAAGAAGTGGGGTGTAGAAAGGGAAGAGACTATGTAGATCAAACATTCATCCTAAGGTTTCTAGTGGAAATTTTTATAGAGAAGGGAAAGAAGCTGTATGCAGCCTTCATGGGTTCTGAGACAGCTTATGACAGAGTGGATAGACAAGGAATCTGGAAAATATTAAGATATGGAGAATGGGAAACAGTTTAATGCCACGAAGAGTACGTATGAAGGCGCTAAGGTTGCAATGCTTGTGGAAGGTGAACTGAGCTAAATTTTCTGTCAGAATTTTGAACTGAAACTGGGATATGTTGTATGTCTATGGCTGTTCAGTCTGTATATGGATGGAGTTATAAATGAGATACAAGGAAGGGCAGTAGATGGTGGAGCAGCTCTAAGGAGAGAGGGCAGCGTTCTGTTGCGTGCATTTGATACTGTATTGTTAAGTGAAGACGAAGAGGAACTGTAAGGCTTGGTGAATGAGTCTGGAAGAGTGTGAAAGAAGCGGAATCTAAAAGTGAATGAAGGGAAGAGTAAAGTTGTGGTGTTCGAGAGAAATGAGCTCACCGAATGCTCAATGAGGCTGGATGATGATGAAGTGGAAAATGTGAGTGCATTTATGTACTTGGGTAGTGTGATGAGTAAGGATGGAAGCTTAAAGGATGAAGTACTTGAAAGGGTACAACAGGGAAGAAAGGTTGCTAGTTCTTTGAAAGCAGTGATAAGAAATAGGGAAGTGAGCATGGAGGTAAAAAAGACGTTGCATTACTCGTATAGTATGATGATGCCAACTCGACGCATGGAAGCGAAGCTTGGACGTTGCTGGAAGGACACAAGTCAAGTGTGAGAGCTGTGAAAATGAGTTATTTAAGAGGAGCATGTGGAGTTCCATTTAGAGACAGACTGACAAATGAAAAAGTAAAAGAGGGTTGTGGTGTGGCTGTGGATGTAATAGAAAGCGCCAGGAGAAATACATTGAGGTGGTTAGGCTATGTGGAAAGGATAGAGTTTGAGAGACTAACGAGGAGAGTGTATGCGAGTGAGGTGGAAGGAGGGAGAGAGAAGGAAAGACTGAAGATGAGACAGAGCGATGGAGTTTGGAGGTATAAGAGAAAGGGGTGTATGAGCTGGGGGTAGGGCGGCGAAATGGCAAGGGACAGGCCGACGTGGGGGCGACTTGTTTGTGGCCACCCCTTACGGGATTAAGACGTCTGGCAATAGATAGATAGATAGATGGATTTATGTTTGCCACTGATTCTCTTAGTTTACATTATAAAATCTCCATAGTGTAAATTATTTGTTAACAATACCAGGTCACCAGCACTGACCATAATATTTGTTTACAGCTCAACTCAGCAATTCTTTGTCGCATATTGTCTTCATTTTTTTTGTTTTGTTTTGTTTTACGCCATGTCTCCTTTTTTCTACAAGGGCTGAGGCGTTAAATTCGGTCGAAGACTTAGGTTTTGAAGCGTGTAGCATTATATGGCCGGAAGCCCTACCTGATGTTTACAAATGACCCGTGGGTGGACTTGAAGCTTCGGCCACAGCTGAGCGCTCTAACCCATTGAGCCACAGCTGCTACATTGACTTCTAATAAAAGTGGTGATAAAATTCCTCCCTAACTTCATTACAAACATATACAAACTCTGCATGATCCCTGGTCCATAAATCTCATGATATCTGGTTCCTAGGAAATAATATCTAGACGAATATCTGTCCACTGAGATACATCCTAGTAAAAATGGTTATGCAAGTCAAAAGCGTTAGAAAAGTCGATAAAAGACTGAAAAATTTCCGTATCTCTCCATATACTGATTTTTTTTTTTTTAAGAGTAGCATCAGTAGTTGAAGTTCTTTTTCAATACTAAACGGACACATGTTGAATTTAAATTTTTCTTAAAATTATTTTTTGAACCATGAATACCTATATAGCGGTTAAAAAGTCGATGACATTTTACTGTTAATGACTGGGGTTACTCGGCCCATAAGCATATCATCTGTAACTAATAAGGAAGGATGGAATGATAAAGAATTAGCACTAAGCCAAAATATGTCTGCATGGCCCTGTACAAATAGAGAGAATATAAGGGTTGGAAGAAGCGGAAATATCATGAAGTAGCTCACTTTTTCCTGTATGGCAAAGGTCGAAGTGTCTTGAGGGTGCGCGAGAGAGCCTTCTATTGTGCTATCGTTTTCTCCTACCTAAATAACATGCAGTAGTGTTAAGGCCGGATCTCCTCGTAGAGACAGTAAGGTCTGTGTGTCTGTGTAACTCTGTGTGTGTGTGTGTGTGTGTTGACTCCAAAGGACAGTACATTTTTCCGGATGTAGAAAGAACAAAATGAAAATCACATCATAGTTCTGAAGGAGTTAAGTAGATGAAGGTAGGCAGTAAATGGGGAAAGGAAGGGAAAAACAGAAAATTAAAAACAAGGAAAAACGGTGACTAACACACAGGACAAAGACTGAGGATGAAGAAAGGAAGGCAGAAGGTTTTTAGTTCAGCGCCCTTTTGCATACATATTCTGCATTTTCATATCAGCAGTGTCAATGGTGAGTTTAGTCCAAGGGACTGTATATTATATGGATTTAAATGCAGTAGAGTGGCGACGGAGGCTGCATGTATGTCCATAACTTTACTGTAATTAAAGTTCATTCACCTTAACTTGGCGCATAATGTCCTTTTGCAGCTTATTTCCCGCAGAAGACAACAATACAGTCCCACATCCTTTCCATAACTCTGCTTTGTGACTAGCACCAGTTCTAATGTTATTCTCTGGCCGCAACTCTGCATTCAAGATGGGGAGATGACAGTTTAATGCTGTTAAAGGGAATAGAGTATAGTTCCAATGTTTTGTAGCTTTTCCAACTCAGTACAGTTTACTACCGTAGAGAGAGAGAGAGAGAGAGAGAGAGAGAGAGAGAGAGAGAGAGAGAATGGATTAACCTTAAAATTTAGTTTACACACACACACACACACACACACACGCCATCATCATGCATATACATGGCCACAACTGCCATGCACCACCCACTGTTGCCCACAACTGCCATGCACCACCTACTGTTGCCCACAACTGCCGTGCATCACCTACTGTTGCCCACAACTGTCATGCACCACCTACTGTTGCCCACAACTGCCGTGCATCACCTACTGTTGCCCACAACTGCCATGCATCACCTACTGTTGCCCACAGTTGCCATGCATCACCCACTGTTGCCCACAACTGCCATGCACCACCTACTGTTGCCCACAACTGCCGTTCATCACATACTGTTGCCCATAACTGCCATGCACCACCCACTGTTGCTCACAACCCTCTAGGGTTCCGCTGTGCACATTTTAAATGTTGTTTCGGACGAGTTAGCTTAATCTGGTAAAGCTTCCAGCACGGAATTTTAAAAGCACGATCGGAACTGTATAAGCCACTGCCTTAATGAGAAAAGTTCAGCATACTTTATTCTGTGGCAACGAAATACCACGCCTTTAAATATTAAATTCTAAACGGAGATCACAGTTTAATTTCATTTCTTTTGTTGTCAACACGACGTTGTTTGAATTCTGGAAAACTGTTCGCTAAATAAGATTAGATACCGTACAGTATCCATCATCCCACTCAAGGGAATGACGTCTCATATGCCTCTTCCTTCCATCAGAAGATTTTTTGTTTCAGATTAGGGAAGGTGTGTTTTAATTTTTGATGAATGGATCAGATTTCTTATCTCACCACTGTGACACATTCCTCATCTGAAGAAAATTGTTAGGTGGTAGCGTAATATGTATCAAGAGATATATAACATAATGAAGGAAATGTTGGCAGTTTAACTTCCTTATTAAATCTCTTCTACTCACATTGTAGAACTGTATGCTAGTGTGCTTTGCAGACTGTCTGGCAAATCAACTTTACCATTATATTCTTCCAAACATCTGTCCTGTATTCTCATACATGTTGCAAGTGGAAACTGTGCTAATATATATGATGTACAACAGAAGACAGTAGTGAAGCATAATACGCAATGCTGATCTATAAAGGAAAAAGGTTAAAACCTCCAAGTCCCAAACAAATAGGATTCATAATGTTCATACTTGAGGGGCGAGGCTGTCAAAGTAGCCGTATTGCCTATGTGTGTGTGTGTGTGTGTGTGTGTGTGTGTGTGTGTGTGTGTGTGTTGTAGTAAAAAAAAAAACTCCAAAACTGTTCCTTCCAAAATGGCTGACATATCCGAAAAAGACACTTATATTTTGAAAAACTGGGCACATTGCTCATGAGAGACTGGAATCAGCCAGTGGGAAGAAGTCAGCTCTGGAGTTTCCTGTAATTTAAGAGTAAGAATATTGAGCCCCAAAACTGAATGAGATGCGAATTCTTGTCTCTCAACGCATCCCATAATTTTAGTGCACTGGTCGAAACGTCCTCCACCAAAAAGGAAGAAAGGGACGTCGCCATTCTTCCTTGTAATTGCACCTTGCATGTCACGAGAGGCTGAAACTCCTTTAGTTGACCTCATTAAGCAGATGTACCCTGCACGTTTATCTGCTGTCTTAAATTTTATCTGTGAAGCGCTCTTCTTGTAGTGCATAAAGCGTATAATTATATACTGCAACGAACATAGAGCGTGTTGAGTTAATGGTGAACACTGTGCACAAAGTGTATTATATGACTTATATAAAGTAGTATGTGGTGCAGTGTATAATGCATTGTGTATGTTTAAATGTTTATATATCGAAAATAAAGTGTAATTGGAATAAAGTGAATAAAGGGATGTGCATATTTTTTGAGCAAATACAATTTAAGCATTGGGTAAGAGCATGCACAGTAGTTCATTTCAACACACACACACACGCACACACACACACACACACACACACAGTGTAAACGAGAACCAAGATCAATATCGGTTGACAGAAGTCTGTGAGTTCTAGTCAGAAGGAAATACAGACCAGGTCAGACATTTTCATAGACGATCTTTTGCTATTATGAAGGACTGGGAGTATCTACCTTTAGGAGTTGTACCAAAGAGTATAGAGAAAGATAAGAGGGGACAGTCGCGCGACTCTCTAAATTGTAACATCGGGAACAGTGCCGGGCGCGGAAATTGTGATAGCAGTCGTTTGTGCTGGCTCACACCACACCAGTGTTTAAGGCGAATGTTAGCACTTATGTGGGTTGTAACAATATCTTCTGCTCCATTATTATTATTATAGACATATATATAACGATGCACTAATATGGAAATCTTACTAAATATTTTGCGGGAAAATATTAGTACCCTAAATAAATACAAATGAGAGTGCCGCTCGTCACTGACAGCTCATACCTCTCGACACACTGACCTCTGACTGTGGTGTACATCTCCATTTAAAACTCCTGGCACTAAATCAGGTGCCATTCAAGAGGGTGAGATGTAGGGAGTAAATAAATGAGATATATCAGGCAAATCTATTAAGAAATTGAAAGTCTCCATTGCAATCTGACATTTTATTTTTAACCCACTGCACTACTCAGCCTTCTCCCTTTATTTTATTTTTATTTTTTTTACGGTTGACGGTAGACTTGAAAAGTTACTGCTACACAGAATATTCTCCAAGTAATGTATATCAAAATGAGATATTACTCAACCTGAACAACTGTATTAGCAATACCACTGTATCTGTATGCCTAGTAGAAAGCATTTTCAGGAAGTTACACTGGGAAAACATAGCAATATACGTAGATGGAGAAAAGTTTAATAATTTAAGATTCGCGATGGCAACGTCCTAATTTTAGAAACGGCAGAGACGTTGCAAGAAATTTTAAATTATCTAATTTGAGAAAGTCTCAAAAATGGGCTAACGATGAAATGGGGTAAGACTTCAGTACACCAAAGGGCGTTATCATAATAGTGGATGAAACTCTTTAAGAAGTTGAGGAGTACAGTTTTTTTAGGCAACCATTAAACCTAACGAAAGACCATGAAGGTGAAATAAAAAGACGCATTACAATTGGATGGAAAGCCTTTGGTAAACAAAGACATCATGAAAAGTAGGCTACCAGTATGTAAGAACTGAAAAACATAAAATTAATGCATAATCCCAGCCCTGACGTTCATGAAGGATAACCGATGGAGCAAGAGGGTAAACTGAACTCCACGAGATCGCAAGTACAGCAGAAAAAGACGAGACAGGAGATGGAGATGAAACAGGCTAGTTTGCAGGCAAAACCTGGCAGATTTAGCTCAATCACGGAATCCAAGGAAAAGGTTGGGGAGGCCTTTGTTCAGTAGTGTATTCTAAATGGATGATGATGATCACTGCATCACTGTTCACAGTCATACACTGAACTCAGGCAAATTGGTTATGGATTACTAGCACGGAATAGCAAGTGGTGCAAGCACGACGAACCTCGCCCAGGCCGATAGCAATTTATCTGGTGCTGGTAGATACTGATTAAAGTCTACTGTAATGACGCAACTAACTTCAACTTAGAGTTTCAACAAATAACCCTTTGAACCTTTGAACTTGTATTTCACCTTTTAAACTTGAAAGACATTACCTCCACAATTAAATTAGTTACTTTTGGGACCCATCTCCTTGACCTATAAGTTAACAACACTCAGTAACCATAGTAGTCTATAGATAAAACACTGAGAAATAAAATAGCATGAACAACACAAAAAGAGCCTGATACCCTAGAACAATGCTCAGTAACCACTTGTAGTGTCTAGATAAAACACGGTGAATTAAATACCAAAGCAACAATGACAGAATAACCAACCAGATCGACATTTCTGATAATTTCATCAGCGTGAACTTAGTTTAGATAAAATGTGCTTGACAATATATCACTCACCTTTCCTTGTCCTTTGGGAATCGGAAAAAAGATAATCCCGGCCTTTTTTGCCTAGAATTTCTGCAGTTAATAGCAGCACAGAACTGCCTGCCCTGCATTCTCCAGCTCTGTTTCAGCGCCTGCTGCTTGGTGCGCCACTGTCGCCCAGAGTTACACAGGGCTGGTGCGACTGTCCCCTTATCTTTCTCTGTACTTTTTGGTTGTACTGACAAGGGGTCAAAGTGACCTGCCTGATGGGTGCTACGTGCTATAATGGAGGGCGGATGAACTCAGACATTCATAATAGCAGTAACAATTGCTACATCATAGTGAAAGAGATGTAACGCTGGTGCATAGTGCATGCCTGTGTTATAGCATACAATGTATACTGTAAAGTTTACAATGTGTGATGTACAGTGCACACAGCATGGTTTAGTGCATAGTGTATTTGTACAGTGCTTGTATGGTGTCTATGATTTGTATGGTGCACTGTGTGAATGTTGTATGGTGTATATGAGATTGGTGTATATAACTTGAATGCTACGTGGAGTGCATGGTGTATAACATATGCTGTATATGGTGTATGGTGTGTACCGTGTGTCTGGTTTATGGTACTTATGGTGTGAATACAGTTTGGTAGCGTGGTAGTTTATGGAGCAACTTGTGAATGAAGTTTGGTGATCGGTGTATGATATAAATGGTATATGGTGGATGATGTGTATTGTATATGGGGTGTATGATGTTTATGATATTAATAGTGACTGTATGGTATGTATTGTGTGTATGGTGCATGGTATGTATGGCATTTGGTATATATTCTCTATGGAATGTATGATGTGTATGATATTTATGGTGTATTGTGCATGGTATGTATAGTGTGTATGAGATATTCTATGTCTGGTATATGGTATGAATTGTATATGTATTGGATATGTGTATAATATATTTGGTGTATGGTATATAATATGTATTTTGTATAGTACATGTGATATATGGCTTGTATTTTGTATGGTATGTATGGTGTATGATAGGTATGGTATATGGTGTATGTGTATTGTACATGAAGTGTATATGGTGGATGGCATATATAGTGAGTGAGGTGTATGGCATGTATGGTGTGTATAGTGTATGTCACGTACGGCGTGTATGGCATGTATGGTATGTATGGTGTATGGTATATATGGTGTGTATGGTGTATGTCATTTATGGTATATGGAGGTATTGTGTGCATGGTTTACTCTATGTATGGTATTTGCTGTGAACTGGTTATGAAGTGTATGATGCGTATGATTATGGCGTATGATGTGTGTTTAATGTGTAGAGTGTATGGTGTGTATGGTATATGATGTGTATTGTGTATGGAGGTATGATCTGTATTATATTTCTGGTGTATGAAACATAGTATGCATTCATATGGTGTACATGGGATGTAGTGCATCTATGGTGTATATAGTATGCATGGTGTTTGATATATGGTGTGAATACTGTACATGGTGTGTGATCCTTATGGTGTGTATAGTGTATGGTGAACAAAAGATTACAAAGGAAAACAAACAGCATCAGACCTGTCGACCTTTCGAAGCTGTTTGCTATTGGGTTATCTATAACTAAGGTAACTAGTCTGTGAGCCAATGACAAGGATAAAAAGGCAGGACGGTTCCTTTCAACCCACCACACCCTGAAGCTGGAGCCGGCAAGGAAAGTGAGTACTACCACGTATAAAGCTGTCAGGATTTATTCTTGAGTAATTGAATGGAAACCTATATGCCAGACTAAATAAACCTGTAAAGCGAAAGTACGGTAGCACTGACTGGATGCGCATTGCGTTATGGATGAAGGGAAGAAATAATCATATACATACCTTTTTAGCCATTCAGCTATGACCCTGGCGAGCTGGGGTTTAGTAACAAGATACACATCAAAACAGTCTTTTAAAGTTTTTCCAGTGTCAAATTCTACTTCCTTTCTAGGCAACTTTGTCCACGTTTTTATAACTTTGGTGAAGAAAAACATATAGCGTCATGGGACTAGAAGCGGATAATAAAAATTTTACAGTCATTATATCCAGGGTAACCCGTATGGACTGCTTTGAAGGACTTTTCATCTGCCATAATATCCAATCCTTGAAAAATCTAGCACAGTTGAAGGAGATTCCCTCGTAGCCTGTTTCTGGTGTATGGAGTGTATGGTGCACGCTGCATATAGCTTGTGAATGGCACTGATGGCGTATGTAAATCAAGTATAGCCCACAATGCATGGAGTGTATGGAGCAGGTATGGTGTATATACATGTACCATACACCGTGTGCTTTTTTTCTATGTAGGTGGAATCAGAGACAGAAAACCTATAAATATGTTCCATCGATCGATTGATTGATCGAGAGAGAGAGAGAGAGAGAGAGAGAGAGAGAGAGAGAGAGAGAGAGATGCATAATAGACACTGCATTTAAAGACTGGAGGTTTAGGCAGAGAAAAATACAAACCGAGGAGAACGGTTCCTGAGTTGGCCTACAGTAAACATAAATGACTGAGAATACTGGTTAACTCATGAATTACAGAGGTGGACCTAAAAGGGGAGTGAGTGTGTGGCCAGACGGGTGCCGTGCCCACCGTACTGGAGGGGGATGCAGGCAGACAGTTGAAAAGACTCGGTGACCAATGAAGTAGCGATAATAAGGAGCTAAAGATGCAATAGTTCAGTAAAAGAAAGAGGCTGAAGGGATTCAGTGAGACGAGAGGAACAGATGAGATGAAAAGCCTTTGACGTCACCTTGTTTAAATGAGCTGTGTGGAGAGCTCCCACCACGCGTTACTCCACACAAAGGCGGATAAAACACACGTACAATGTCCGCAGCTGTGTAGGGAGCAGAAAAGGCACGGAGTTGCGAAACCTATTCTCCTGGGTGCAGATTGTGCAGGAGAGGTAATATGATGATTCCATGATAGGTCCCAAGAGAATGAAAAACAAAGGATATTGACAGAATATGGACCGAGTTGAACATTGTTTAATATTCAAGGTACTCTGAAATTTTAAGGCAGGATGAAGGATGAACGAACCCTAGTTTCTGGTGCATATAAAAAAAAGTGTCCTTAATCCCAAACAAATTAGAAACTAGTGGTGCCAGGCACATCAAACCTCGTCCAACAACAATTATTTTATTGCTGTTAAATACTGACTCGTTTCCGCCATTTTGTGTCAATGCACAATTATAGTCTAAGGTCATGATGCAAATGTTTTCAAGTTAAGCATTCTGAAAATCCGTGATTTTGCATTTCACCTTTAAAGGTCAAAGGTCATGCTGCCAAATGAAAACCCATACGGGGATTTCCTTTATGTTGTTAATAGTAAATATTTCTCTATCTTCAACCAGTTTCGAGTTATAGTCCCCTGAGTAACCCTGACCTTGAGTTTTCCCTTTCAAGGTCATTCAAGGTCAAATGTATTGGTACCAAATGAAAACCCATATTACGGCTTTCTGTATGTTCCTATGGTAAATATCTATCTTCAACCGTATTCCAGCTATAGCCCACTGAAAATCTGTGATCTTGATTTTGACTTTTCACGGTCACTCGGATGCATCCAAAATTTAATAACTTTCTTTGGGGATCAGTGCCCACATATCCTGAATATTTCATGTTATTTCATTCAGCCGTCTTTCCTTAATGTTGCTAAAGAACAAACAAATAAACTCGACCAAAAACAACACCTCGTCAAACTCCGTCCGGGCGAGGTAATGAGGAGTGCCATAGCCTCACCCCATTACTTCTGAAGTATCTGCTGTGACGGGCCATGTGAGAAGCGAATGAAAAGGTGAAGGGTGGAGTAATAGTAGAAGTGGATAGGGTCCAATGTACAACTCTGATCAACAGCGAATGGAAGGACATGTGTTCATGACAGGACAGAACCTTGAGGAACACCAATACTGAGAACTCTACAGTAAGAACAGTGGTCACAACACTACTTATAAAATGACCAAAAAAAAATTAAAAGACAGATGAAGGTACTGATAGAATGATAGAAATCGTGAGGGGACAGTTTGGAAATTAGATATTTATGTCAGACCTAGTCGATATCCTTTGAGATGTCAAGTGTAATGACAAAGCTCTCACGAAAATCCCGAAAGGAGGATGATCAAGAGTGAGAAACAGAGAAGATCCTCAAACTAACTCCTCTGATGGAAACCAGACATGTGATCTAAATGAAGGCTTTGATAGGAAACTTTCAATGATTTTCGCCCCACAAACGAAGCCAGGTTCATGTCCCCAATGGCCGCTCTTCCCTGCCTAGTAAATCTTCCGCTGTCAATAAACCATCACAAGTTTCCCCTGGTGCTGCGTCGTCAGAAGTTGAGGCAAGACTTCCCTTCACCATCACACTTATAGTCTGACGATGATTGAAAATCTGATTTTGTGATGTCAAGGATAAGTATAATGTAGTAGATGAGTCATCAATATTTCTCTGATGTTTGTCTGTGTAGCTCACATCGCATTTTTGTCAGTCCTTGTAGTTAGAACGACGCAGTTTGAGTGACACACCATAGGCATGAGTTTAGTCTCAGAGACAACAAAAGGTTTTTCGTTTGTAATGACATCACCAACGGAGGTAGAATGGTACCATTGTATCTAACAGGTATAAAATGATACTGACTTGCTTTTTTAATACTCCATAAAAGTTATACATATAATTTACCATATGATATGGTTTATGCTTCCCATTATTCTTCAAGCATAAAGTATTCTCCAGATAACGGTCGTGTTTGAGAGCATATCGATATTTAATATTTCACCCAGTTTCCTTTTGGCGGTTTCCTGACCCAATGTTTTTGGAGTGTCCTAAAGGTTAGGAGGACACAGCGGTGCTGCGCTAGGGCGGTTGACATGACCAGGCAGGAACTGCAAATAGGTCATTGCATCTCCCCCATCACCCCTCACCCACCTCACAGTTATACTTACATGATCTGGACGATACTGGTAATAATGTATTTGGTTGCCAGTGTCTATTTCCGCTAGCGAGGCTAGAGAGGTTAGTATGTTTTACTCTCTCTCTCTCTCTCTCTCTCTCTCTTTCTCGCTGTGTGTGTGTGTGTGTGTGTGTGTGTGTGTGTGAACAAAGTATCTCAGTTTGATCCGATTTCAACCAATGGTGATGTTGATGATAAGCCATGGAATTGCCTCTTTTTTAGGTAAAAAAGGTCAAAGGTCAAGCTCACAGGGATGGGACATTGCTTGACCCACTAATGTCAACCTAAACAGCTGTTATTTTATTTACACCAAACTTTGGGGAAGTGTAGACAGTAAAGCAAGACCGAAGGTATCGATTGTGTGAACAATTTGTCAAATGTCGTCACAGAGCAAGATCAAAGCTTGATCTTTGTGTCGGTGTAAACAAAATAACTAATGCTCTTTTGATCGAATAGAAATATATGTTGGCAGAAGGATTAGGGATAATCTGAGCAGTTACTTATCGTTTTGAGAACAATACATTATCGGTCAAATTCATATGGAAAGGGTACCTAAAGCTGCTTTTTCCTCCATAAAGACCAAACTTTGGGGAAGACTTCAGGTTATATTGAGGATAAAGAGACTGAATTATGAAAACGAGCATTTCATTGTCTAGGTAAGCATGGAAAGGCCAAAGGTTATTCACAAGGCAAGAGCATCTCGAACAGTTGTGGGGAAAGGGTTATGAGTCAGGCATGGATGAAGTAACCTGATTTTGAGAGCAATCGGTCGAAGGTCAAGGCCACATGCGGCGGCCTCCGATCGATGTCAAGTCACTTCCTATCTTCTGTTAGAAATGGGTCATAACTCGGGAGCCGGTGGTCCGAGTGGACTGGAAATTATTTTATTCTTCAAGTTAGAGCATTTTAACGGTACAGCGCTCTAACAAAAGATGTGCCGGTTTTTGCTGCGTTCCAGTAACAAGCAAACAGACATACAGGAATCCGATCATTATAATACAGAAGATTGATGGCCGGGGATGTTGCTCTCTCTGAGTGTTTGTTCCTGTTTATTTTGTGTTTATTTGTTTGTTCTGTGTGCAATTGCGTGTGTGTTTGAATTTACAGGAGTAAAATCCCTTATTCATTGGTAGATAGCTAGAATGATATACGGTTAATTTCGGTTATATGCTCTCCATCTGGGGAGGCGATTAGGTCTTAAGGTTACTTCATACTGGGTATTTACAAAAACAGATGCAACCTGACTTCTGCATGTTGGAGACTGCTCAACCTCTCTCTCTCTCTCTCTCTCTCTCTCTCTCTCTCTCTCTCTCTCTCCAAGCCTGGTTCGTGTTCCCTCTGAAAGCTCTTCAACCTGCTCCCTGCCCTTGCGAGTCTCCAGTTGCCAATAAACCCTCTAGAGTTTCACCCTGATGCTGCGTCTTCAGAAAATGAAGTGAGACTTCCTCTCACTGCGACACTTCTTGTGTATTGGTAAGAGACACATGCGTGTGTGTGGTTTTTTGATAGATAATTGTTCTTGAATACCATGTGCATAGGTTTCAGTAACTTCATGGTGATCAGTAATTATTTTCATTTTGTTTGCAAACGTCCTCCTGGAAATGCCCATTTATTCAGGCAGGTTCGCATAGTTTTATGTGTCAGTCTGTATAGGATGTATAAATAACGTAAGCGATATTTGGCGATCAGTACAGGTGCCTAATGGTGTATAACAAAACTCAGTAAAGTCATAGAAAAACTCGTATGTAATAGGTCGATCAGTTTTTACACTGATCATAACATCATAACAAATTCCCAATTGGATTTAGGGAAGGGATGTCAACTGAAAGTGCTCTCCTTTCATTCACTAATGATGGGCTCAGTTCTTTTGATGGGGGAAAATTTACTTTGGGTGTGTTTCTGGATCTGGCAAAGCAGTTTGACACTGTTAACCATCAAATATTAATAATCTCGATAATTATGGAATAAAAGCTACCTCAATAAATGGTTCTTGTCATATTTAGGACACCGTATGCAGTCTGTTAAATATAGCCAATGTCAGTCCCAGTATATGCTCTTAGAGTATGGAGTTCCTCAGCGATCGGTTTTTTCAAGTTCATGCAACCGGCAGAACCAAAAGCTTTATTATTATTATAATTATTTATGAAGTGCTTGAAAGGGTACATCAGGGAAGGAAGGTTGTTGGTTCACTGAAAGCGGTGATGAGAAATAGGGAGGTGAGTATGGAAAAGTAACTGCATGATAATATTGTGATCCCTACCCTGACGTATGGAAGCGAGGCGTGGCCCTTGCTAGAGGAGAACAAGTCAAGAGTGAGAGCAGTGGAGATGAGTTACCCGAGAGGAGCATGTGGAGTGACATGGAGGGACAGGCTGACGAATGAAGTGAAAGAACGTTGTGGAGTGGATGTGGATGTGACTGAGAAACTTAGGAGAAATACACTGAGGTGGTTTGAACATGTGGAGAGAATAAGAGGGTGTATGTGGGTGAAGTGGAGGAAGGGAGGGGGAGGGGGAGACCGAGAATGAGGTAGAGGGATGGAGTTGAGAGATATATGAGGGAGGGGGGACTGAGTTGGGGAGAGGGCAGTCAAACGGTGAGTGACAGCGACTTGGAGTCGTTTTGTCTGCGGCCACCCTTTCCGAGATTAGGGCGTCGGGCTATAGATAGATAGATAGATAGATTTTTAATTATTTTTTTCTCCAAGAGGGTCCCAGGAGTAAGAAACTACTTGATGCCAGTCCAGCATCGGAGTACATCATGTCAATCTTTACGCAATTTTACCCCATACTTGATGTTTAGAAATGAACCATTTCTGCAGCATCGTTCTACTGTATATTGTGAAAATGACCCCACTCTGCCCTAGGGTGGGAAAGGAGGCCCGGATGAAGATGACCTGTTTTCACATACAGAGTATTCTCTTGAAAATATTCTTTTTGCATATCCATGACGCAATCATCACATCCAAAACAACAAACAGCATTAAAATAAAAATCATACTTTTAAACTTTAGAAAATCAAATATACCTCATTATACAGGTTATAGATAAGAGATACTGTTGATGAAAATGCTTAATATCTGTATGCCTAACAAGTGTACAGAACACTAAATTTAACCTTTACTTATTCAGCTATAATTGTTTTACCCATATATAACCTCAATAATCCCTCATCACAACTACTTGTGATATGTATTGGAAGATATAAACGGTAAGTATCCTGTATCCTTTAACAAACTAGAAATTAAGTCTAGAAACCATCTTTTACATTTTCACTGCCATGTCTTTACTTATTAGCCTTCATCAAAGTCACTCCCAATATTGACAAGGGCAGTCAGTGTAAGCACATTGCTACAAGCATCCTCTGTGTCATCCCTGTCCAGAAGAAGAATGGCCTCACAATTACAAGGAGATGTGCAAGGCTGGTTACTTCCGAAGCATGGGCAGGCATTGTCACTGATGTTGCATTCGTAGACAAGGCTGTTCAAAAGTTCTGGTGCAGCAGGCAACTGGGACATCATTTGTGCCCGCAGGGAACCATCCTCAGTTTTCACATATCCAGACTGAGGGACATTAGGGAGTTCCTGATATGGTGTTGTACTGTGGTGCCAAATGATCAGCAAGTACACTGCATGGAGGAGATGGAGGTGGAAGCTGTCTTCTGCCAGGGGGGGGGGGTTCTTGGCCTGAACATTCTTGCCTGCCTTTCCACATCTCAAGATGTTCAGTGATACAGTATCAGCATTGCCATCCATGGCTTCATTGAATTTACTTGCTGCTATCTCTTGTGCTCTTGACAAGACAGGGGTTATGCCCAGAGTGGCGAGCTCCTGAAACCTCTGGGCTTGTTGTATCAGAATCTTAAACATAGTGCATTTCCCAAGGCCAAAAATAAAAAGAACTGACTGTATCACAATCTGTTATGCAGTGCACAGAGCAAGAAGTTTCTTTGTGCATGTGTGAGTGAGTTATGCAATTCGTGGGCTGGGATGAATCTTGCCATTGATATTTGTTTCCCATCATGTCCAGTCAAGAAACATATTTCCTGTACTGCAATGGATGGTCGTTGATGAACAAGAAGAACCAAAACATCTCTGTCAGCACTACAAATAACTATCTTGTCACACCCATGATTTGCTGCTGCCACACTTTGGGGTATTATGCGTGTGTCAGCCTCCTCCTGGTTTGTTTTGAGACTCGTTACATCTGTGACTTTATTCTGAGTCACTCTAATGGTGCCGTTTTTCATGCCTCGACTGATGTAAATTACCTGCTCTTGGCTGAGGATGGTCAAAACAACCTCCATGATGCACCTTGTGTAGTACTCCGAAAGGGCAGTTTTGTCCTTTGCGACACCTAAGAACTGCTTCCAGCTTTCTAGTATGGTAACATCTGGTAAAACATGGTATGAAGGTTCCATGTTATTGCCCCTTTTCTCGCGTGTTGCATTCTTAATAATGTTCTCTTCATAGTGGTCAAAGACTATGTGCCTCCCTCTCATATCATTCCGAGCCACAGCCTTGCTCTTATGTATGATATGGTTAACAAACTTGCCAGCCATGTCTCTCAAAGAGGTTTTCTGTATTGCAGAATCTGGGGGAGGAAGAGACTGTTTCACACCATGACCATTAAACACCAGTGCATCAGCATTCCCAATCTCTGTGATCATCTCCCCTGGTATAAAATCTTCAAGCCTGTGAACAAGCTGAGTGGCACTGGTGCATTCTCAAAAGACATAACACGTCTCAGTGGAACCCTCTTGGGAGCAATCAATGACAGAAGCCGAAGATACATGGCTTCACCATTCGTGAAAACAATCTTTGCTTTCACTTTGACTGACTTTTTCATTTCCCCAAAAGTCTTCACTTTTGACCTAGGCAACGGGTCACAAAGACTCTTGACCGGTTTCTGGAGTTGAGGATCCACAACAAACCTGTCACTCACAAAGGAAATTGCAAGAGATGCTCCTTTCTGAAGGGCACCCCCAAGGCCGTCTGTAATTTGCTCGGGTATATTTGCTCCTGTTGTAGTTTGTACTAGGTTTGGAGGAGACTAAGTAATGCTGAAAGGATCTAAAAAAGGTCCATTTACATGGCCCTAATCCTTTCAACATCTTTGTCCCATCGCTTGTCAGTCGATGTCTTGATCTTATGTTTAGGCAATGCCTGTTTCTTTGTTGCACATGTGGTGGCCTCGTGAAATATGAATGCATACTTGGCAGTGATAGGTAGAGAGAGAAACCATCTGGCAAGGGCCTGTCCTTTCAGTGTCAAGCCAATGATGCCACCTGATCCTTTCAGTGACTTGTTCCCAGTTGATTCCAGTGTGTAGTCAAGCCAAAATTTGTTGAGGTTCCCAGGTGAATAACTTTACAACGAAATGACCTTGTTTGAATGTGTTTGCAGTTGATGGAGGCAACCGACTTTGGAGTAGGAGGAGCAATGGCAGGAATTTTGCATAATTTGTTCTATTTGCTGCGAACAGCAGAGGAAGGAGGTCAGCTTTAGCAGACTGGTGTGCATTCCATTATCCATCCCTGGTACCAGTCACAAACATTTCCAGAGGGCCAAGCACTTTGGTCAAAAAATCATCCCACAGCTTGAAAGTTGGTCCTTCTTTCCTGAATGCCTCCAAAAGAGGTAGAATTTTGGTGGTGGCCTCTTCCACAAGACTCTTCATAGTTTCATGACTTGAAGGAACATCCTCATCACCAGAAAATGCTCTCTCAAAGTTGCAGAGTAATGTGCTGAGATCTTCAGAAATAAGTCTTTCTTGTTCAGTACTCCATCGTTTGATCTGGTGTAGCAGCTATGTATTTAGTGCTTCATCTACAATTTTCAGACCATACATGGCCCTGTCGAAGCCTCCTCCTGACAGGATATGCTGTAAACTACCTGCAGCAAAAACAACAAACTCCTGTGGGTCTCGTCTTGTAATAGGTTTCTTATAGTGGACCACCTTTGTCGGGTCACCTTCTGAAGAATAAGGTATACATGTTTGCATTATCCGAAACACTACATATAGCAGGACATACGAGTACATTAGCTTTATAAATGGCATATACTGTATCTGTGACTACTCATTACTTAGACTAAAGTTAAAAAACATTCTGCTAATAAATAGCAAACAACAGCTAATTAGGAAAATAATTAGATGGATGTACAGTACCTGGAAGATTTTCGATATCAATAGTTCTGGAAGTCGATTTTTTGAGACGAGGAAGGTCACTGTCATTTGACCTATGCACTAGTATGCTTGCCATGGCATAAGTGGTGCATTTCCCATCAACAGTTCTTTCGTTGTGGTCCCAGTTGTCAGCTGCTGCAATAATGAACATCCCTCCATTTTCCTTTCCTGTCAGTTCTGGTGGAAAATAGGATCCAACAGCAATAGATTCCTGCTGGCTGCTGACATGTAGTGCAGCTGATGTTAGAAATCTGAATAGATCAGTGTTGGTGTAGCCTACATCATGCATCAGCTCAATTAACTTCTTCCTCCCAATTTCATGTTGGAGGTACACTGTCAAGCCAAGATGCTTGGGAGAAGCAATTGAAGCAGCCAAGGCCATAACATTATGAAACTATATTCAAACACCGTTTGCCCTGCTCCTGGTCACATTCTGCAAAGTCTCCTGCAGCAGCATATAATCTGGGGTTCGTCAGCCATACAACTGCGTTGAGAAGCAGGGGATCAAGGAATTTCTCTTGATATTCAGCTCTCATCTCATCAGCTGAGCTGTACTCATCATCAGGACTTTGAGTGGCCAGCATGCCTACTGCTTCCTGGGTGATGCTTTCCTCTGAAACGTTTGTAGTACCGGAGTCTGACTGACGTTCTGCTTCATGTGTTACAGCATTCAGCATCTGCTTTATCTCCCTGGCTTTTAAAAATGATTCACCAACAGAAATGTAACTGAAGCAAACCAAATCTGAGGCAGGGGGCTGCTGTATAAAGGAAACTTCTGTCCATTCTTTTATGAGCTGCTGCTTTAGTTTCAGGGAAGTGTATGTTTCTGAAGAGCTTTGGCCAATTTCCTCTAGCAGTTCTCTGAATCTTTCTGTTATTTGTGAGAAGGAATACCTGTTTTGATGCTGATGACTGTCTGAATTCTTCAGTTAAATGCTCAATGCACTTTTTGAAAATACTTTCTTTGGTAACTAGTTTCTGAGTTACTGTAGTATTTCTTGGATTGTTTTTTTTTTTTTTACATTTTCTGTGATACTGTGCCTCTACAGCTACGAGGTCACCATTTGCCACACCAAGTAATCTTGTTACAAGATTAAGATCCTGCCCTTGTTCTGCTGCTGTTAGTACT
>JAGKTI010003526.1:0-28489 GCA_018397915.1 Birgus latro
GAAAATAAATTTATGTTACATGAATCTATTCAAAATCAGAGCAAAAGAAATGCACTCACTCAAGCACTCAAACAAATAGCTAAATAAAACATTAACCTGAATATTTAAGTAGCCTTAAGCCTAGGAAAAACAAAAGAAATAGTGGTCAGTGGAGATGAGATCATCGCTCCTACAGTCGATCACCAGGTTGGTGGGAGATTCGGGAATACACTGATACTGCAGGATATTCGAGATCACTAAGGAGAAATCTATCCGCGTTAGGTATCGCAAACCCGCAATCCGTGACTGTCACGAGACGACTGATCTGTGTTCGAGTGTCCAACACAGAGGCGTGTGAAAGGGCGTGGCTAACTCAACGACCAGATAGGCAAGTGTAAGGGAACGATCATTCACAAATTATCGCTCAGTGGAATGCACTGTCTGTACATAGAGACAGTCACTCACAAGAAAATGACGAAAGTTGAAAACTTGATGCAAATATAAGTACAGGAGCAGAAGGTTAAGAGAATGAGCGAAATTCTATGGATTTGAGAATTGTTCAATCGTTCCCAGATTGTCGATCAGTGTCACGAATTACGATACGTAATTTCACGATCTATGAAATTTGTGACAGTGGGTCAAAGGTCATTTGCATGAAAACAGCCTCCCACCTCCTCATCGATTTCCCTGACGTACCCCTCTTTGTCCCTTCTCAGTGAAACTCATGCCTGTCGAGACAGAAGTCTGTGTTGTTCCCGATTCCCAGCCGATTTGGCAGCATGACTCTGCTCAGTTGTGGTCAGCATCCCTCACAAGATGAATCCTCTCCTTGATCTCAGGTGGCCTCCAGTACACTCATCAACTGCTGCAAGGCTAGCACACTTAAAGGTATTCCATTTTTCAAAAGGCTCCTCAACAGTACCAAGCACATCAAACCAATTTGAGACTGCCACTGCATACTCATATACACACTCCTCATCCCTGACTTTCTCAGGATGGGCAATTTTTTGGTGGCATCTTTAGAATCTCTCAGTTTTGATTTGTAGCCATCGAGAAGCAACAACAAGTCTGTGATTGGTAGCAAAGAACTCTGCATTCCTGAGAACCCTTCAATTCTGAAGGATCCTCAAGCGAGTACTAACAAGAAAATGATCAATCCCCTTGGCAACCCCTCCGGTGCTGGTTTACCAAGTCCAGCAGTGAAGATTTGGCCAAGATCCAGCAATTCTTAACTTACAGGATTCTGCGAAATTCAGAAGGTAAGAACTATCGGAGCTCCGGGTTCCAGAGCCATGGGAACCCATACAGTCCCTGAACCACTCGCTGTCAGTGCCAGTAACAGCATTAAAGTCATCCAAGACCAGGAGTGTATCCTGCGAAGGGCACTGTTCCACAACAGATTAATGTTTGGTGTAGAATAGCTCTTTCTCTTCAAGATCGCTCATCTCAGTTGGAGTGTACACTGTAGTAGGAGAGATGAAGCCCAAAGGAATACTTCAGCCTCACCAACATTATACGCTGATCAACCTGAGTAACCAGATCAACACAAGAGACAAAGTGAGCAGCCATTGCCACAGCAACACCCCTAAGATGGGTACCATCATGACAGCTAGATCAGTAGTGTGTGTAACCATCGCTGCTGATCTCGCCATGCCTGGGTTGCCTCACTTCGGAGAGTGCAGCTATGTCAACCCCAAATTACCCCAACTTCTCTCACAACAAAGGCAGTTGATCATTCTCTGAATGGTTTAGAACATTCCAAGTCTGCACCTGCAGTGCCTCCAAAAGGTTAAACCTGTGCTTGGAGCCTTGGACTCATGCGTCCTCTGCGCCACCACAACGCGAATCAAAAGGAGGGCCTGGGGTAGGGGGTCCCCCCTCCATCATCCAGTTGCTGGGGTCTCATAGGCTTTACCTAGCAACCATCATTGTGGTCGCCACCGTGACAGGGCCCAAAAAGCCCTGCCAGGCCGACATCCGAGGGAAGAACCCCCCCGCAAAACTGTGTCAGGGTCAGGCACTAAGAACTGACTCCTATCCCTCTTTTTTCTCTTGCTACATGTGAGGTTCTTTATTACAGGGAGGGGATGCAAACCCCACTACAGCCTCCCAAGCCAGGAGAGGGCTCATCACAAGCTTATGGACAGGGACGAGGAATCCCTGACTATGGCTATCCAGGCTTTACCTCAAAGTTTTCCTTCTCCTAGGTGGATTACCAGCCAAGAGTAACGAGCTCCACCTATCCTACTAGAAGGCCGTCGGCATAAACTGTTCATCCGTCCTTTGACAGGTCTTGTTTGTCATATTGCAGGGTGTCTAGTCACCCTCCTCACTGGCCTAGACCAGTGGGGATGCCAGTTTAGTCGCCGACCATCCAACCACGAAGCAGGTAGTATTGGATTACATGGTACAAGGAGCACAACAGTGTCTGTCCTGACAAAGAAGAAAGGGCTTCTTATTATCAAGGTATGCCAAGACTGTGGCATTAATGCAATAATTAGCGCTGTCTTCAGTTTTTCAAAGGCATGAGACTGGTCATTCCAAACAAAAGTTTAATTTTTCTTAAGTTATTTAGTATGGAGGACAGTAATATGTACATAACCTTGAATAAATCGACAATATTTACCATCCAGTCCACGGAAACTTCTTAGATCATCAGTACTAGAGGGTTCTGGGAAGTTAACTTTCTCATCTCTGGTATGAATCCCCTCAGAATCAATCACATGTCCAAGGAATGTAATTTTCCTACTTAGGAGGTAGTATTTACCATGCTTAACTTTTAAACCTGCCATTTAGAGGCAATTAAAAACTTGCTGTAGTGTGGCAAAATGTTCAGGGATTGATTTATTCACCGCAATGGCATCCTCTAGATATGCAAAAAGATAACGACCAATCATACAACTGAATATAACATGGAGAAGCCTCATGAATACTGATGGAGCATTTTCAAGACCAAAGAGAAGAGTTTTAAAATGACACTGACAATAAACGGTACTGAATGCAGTTATGGGGCAAAAGAACTCTTCATTTCTACTTGCCAGTAGCCACTAACGGTAATATGTCAATGAAAATGAAAACAATGATATTTTCGCCAAGTGATTCCAGTTAATCTGTTAAGAATGGTAATGGGAATCAACTGGGTACTATAACAGAGTTAACTTTACAGAAGTCAACTGCGGGTCTGAACTCAACTCCCTTTTTGAGGACTAGGAAAAGCGGACTGTTCCACTGACAGACAGAGTGTTCAGTGATGTCCTAGATAAGCATATCCCACAGTATCTTGTCAACTTTTTGGCAGCTATGGGATAATATATTGGGACATAAATTGTCTGGGTACCGGAGTTAATTAGATATGTCTTCCGCATAGGTTCATCTGGTAAGGCCACAGCATCTTTATCCCCTGCCGCACTCATTGCCTCATATGGGGCAATATGCAGGCCACCCCTGGCTACGCTGATCGCCTCATATGAGGCAATGGGTGTCTGCACCATAATATCAAGCACGAGGAAGCGTCAATGGTTTCTATGGGAACATTGAGTCTCCCTCTACGCCATCAAACCAGTTGCCAAGCCCTATCATACCGCAATTGCCAAATACCGCATACTCAGTAATTCATTTCTCGTTTGTAGGTCAGCAGTGGTGGACTCACGCCTGTCTACCTCCTGTGGTGCTGGCGATTTATTGCTCCCTCACATCCACCCAAGAGGCATACATTACAAAAAGACGAGGGTGATGTAATGGTCGAGCTCAGAAACACGATCTGATGACAAAAAATCAACTTAATATTTAAATAAAATTCCAGAAACAGTGACTCAGGGAAGGCAACCGGGTAGATAATTATGAATTAGCTCGGTGGGGGTTAAAGGACTGCAAAAGGTTAATGAATTGTACTTTTTCCTCACGAAAATCTTTGCAGTTTACTTGAAAGGAAATGTCAGCTGAAGGAGTCGCAGCTGAATCCGTAGAGTTTTCAGTATTATATACACCATGTAGATCATCATCATCATCCTTAGCAGTTACAGAGAATGGTATGTCCTGGCACAGCTTAACGGCCGATTGGTACACTAGGAAATCGCCAGTCTTTGTACCACTCTTAAGTCTGTAATGGAGCCTTGGTGACATTTAGTAGGTAAAGATAACACATACTATCCTTCAACCCGGAACACAATGCTGAGTCATATGTTAAACCATTCATACAACACGTCTTAGGGAAGGTTAATGTGTTCGCTCCTTTTGTACCTACAACATGGACAAAGACTTTCGTGAATTCATACAGCAAAGAACTGTACCATTTTGTCACTGTTCGTTTTATCCCCGTGTGTTGCAAAATGTCATTCAGACTCTTTGAAGTAGTTAAGTGGGATGCAGATGAGTCATCTACTGTGTCAGTGTTAGAGGGAGTGTCTTGAGATACTATTACTAAATTATCTTCATTACTGTCCATTGGTGGCTGTGGAGTAAGTGTTACGGTAGACTGTGTCATTGAATTTACCTGTGAAAGGACAGGATGTAGCTAATTTATGTCTGATACATAAGCCCTTTTACTGTAATACTACCAAAAGCAGGTATCACTTCAATGGATTGTTCAGCCATGGTGTCAGTACCAATAAAAATGTCTGCAGGATTCTTTCTGACACAAAACTCTGCAGTGAAATGTTTAATTAATTCATCAAGTCGTATTTCAGGAGTTACCTTGTCTTCACATAAAATTCTGAGCGGTCAACACGACAGGAGGTTCAAGGATTCAAACACATTGATCTTCCTTTTAATACTGTGGGTAGAATTTAGATATTAAGTTCCCCACAGATTTAGGGTCCATAAATAATGATTTAGGGTCCTCCTTATAATTAACCAAGTGAGTTAGAGGACCAATCTGGTTTATGAGGAGCTAAAAATTTTGTGTCATTATTGAGGCTTCTGTTGGTTTTGGTGAAGGGTTTCCCCCTACTTTGTATTGCCATGGGCACAGCATTCGCTGGTAGAATGATGACATCTTTGTGTTATATACCATATTTGTTGCTGAATGATCGTGAAGGTGATCTATCACTCCTGTGCCCTCGTTCATCTCCAGGTTTTTTTGTAACAATGAACTACTCGATTATCTTAGCGTTTACAGTAACAACGAACTGTCTTAGTTCTGTTTTTAGATCTGGTACGGTCATGAGAGGATGTTCTTTGTAACGCAATTCTTGCATGTGACATGGCTTGTAAACATCATGTGACGTTTTGTACGCTGAGTGGACGTGAAACGAGTCCTTAACCTTGAGACTGAGAAGGTGGTGTTGGGCTTGTAACTGGCTGAACAGCACGACCCATCTGAGTAAGTATGATACCAAGTTTCTCCTCTATCTGTACAACTAACATGGTTCTGTCATCTGTATGAGAAAACAGAATCTCAAACGAAGCATCTAATTCATCCTTCCTAAGACGATTTAAGAACCTGGGATAACTAAATAACAATGGTACATTATTTAGTGTCAACGGGTTTTCCCATATCATCAGTTTCTGTCCATGAACTGTTTCGCAATGCCTCAAAATGTTCGGTCCATGTCACAGCAGATACAGCAGCTGCCTTGAAGCGTGTATTTTGTTTGGGAGGGATGAACTTATCCTGCCTCATACTTTGCAGTGCTCTGTACTTGCTCATCAAGCATCCTGCTTTCGTATGGTTACAAAAAAAAAAAAAAAAATCTACAAACTTGGCACACGGCATTCATCAAAGGAAGTAAACTACTCCAGGAATCTACATCTTTATGAGAGAACTCACCCTTGAATAATATTAATCTAGCCTGCTGCTAAGTTACGTAATCATACCACTGTCTGCTGTATATCTCTTGTAACTGCAGGCTGGACACAACTAATGAAATCATAGACACTATTAGTAGGATTCATATCCGTAAATTTGGGACGGGATGCACCTTCCAAGATGATTGTTTGAGGTGCAGCAGGGGGTGTTTTAGACTGAGTTGTCATAGTTTAAAAAGTAGAAGCTATTCTTGGTACAGTAATAGCACCAGTGTTGCGAGTGGTATGAGAGGATATGGACGGTGAGTTCCTAGCAAAAGGTAGCTGAGAAATGTGCGACGTACTGGGGTAGGACATGAAAAATCTACGCTGGAAGAATTAATTCAAGCAAAAAAGATAAGTATTTGTGAGTCAGCTAATTGAAAAGTTTCTTGCAAATATGTCTTTCCATTTCTGAAACGAGTGTTTTTTTTTTTTTTTTTTTTAGTGGATGTACAGAGGAATGAAAAACAAGTTAAATAAAAAAATAATCCATACACCAGATTATAGGAAACCTCCATTCATAACAAATGAGTAACAGATGGACTTGAGTTGCTGTAAATTGAAGTCTGGGGGGAAACTATTTGGGGGAAGCGATTTCCAGAGAAATGCAACTCGGGGAATAAAAGAATTTTGATAGGAGTTCTGCAGCATTGCCATGTGGCAGTCCTGTCATGAGCGCTACCAATTGCCCATGACGTATAGGGCGTGGAGAGTGCTCAGCCTGGGTGGGACTCAATTCTGTTTCATATCCAAACGAAATGTGTATTACCTTCAGGTACATTAATCCTGAAGTAAGGAAATGTTTGGAAATGGGAAAAAAAGTAAGTACAATGAAAGTATTATGGAAGTGAATACTCGTGGAGAGAAAATTTTCTTACCAAAATTAACTTAGGTACAACAACAATTAACAAAGTAGGGTCTTTATATATAAAATCTTTACAAATGAAGTGTTCATATGGATGGATATAGCAAAACAATATCGGGTGTATGAGAGATGATATTGGGAAGTTGTTCTAAGTGTAAGGAAGGGAGATGGGGTGAGTTTTAAACCTCGCGCTCTTGCCCACCAAAAATTGGGAATACACCAGCTGAGCACTCTGGGCAGGCTGCCAGAGCTGTTGTGTTGGTCTGTGGATTCTCACCAATTTTAATCCATTAATACCCACCGGCGTTGTTTGATGCTTTACTGGTGCCTCTGATGTCGAGTTAGTGAGCATTTTAAAAACCTGTGAACAGTTTTGGGAGGGGAATGAACGAATGTCACTTGTATATTCACCTGACCCTACACTATCATTCCATGCTCTCAGTTGATCACTAAATCTCGGGTGTTTTCGCCCATATGTTTACATGTTAATGGCACATGTGCAGTAGTTTTATTAATTCTTCTGTAAATCACAGCGATTCACAGGATGGGTTTAGAATGCTAAAAAACACATTGCCAGGTACACTAGACGATTCTCTTCACATCAATAAGAAAAATATTTTTTTTTAGAACTTTGAAAAAAATGCTCCCAACACTGGCCAGGGGAGCACGCAAATTTCTGAAGGCATGACCATT
Source organism: Birgus latro (assembly GCA_018397915.1). Lineage (NCBI taxonomy): Eukaryota > Metazoa > Arthropoda > Malacostraca > Decapoda > Coenobitidae > Birgus > Birgus latro. Next base: position 7,325 of record JAGKTI010003526.1, read on the forward strand.
GAGGGGTTAAGCAAGTATGTTGGTTCATTTGGAGAGAAACCTGGCTTCCAAGTATACTGAAACATCGTTGCTTTGATTAAAGGTTGTGAGTTATGTTGTTAGTGGTGATATGTGGGTGTTTTTGTCTATAGAAGTCTGGTCCAGGGTGGCAGTGTCGGGAGGAGGAGCCCAGAGGGGTTTGGGCTTCTCTAGGTGTTGATTCTTGGTCTGGGCACTGGGAAGCCGGACAATTAGCGAATAATGTGTTAACTATGCTGGGAAACTGCTATACAAGAAATGGCATACAGTGTGTAGGTGTAGGGTAAATAAAACCAAATGGTGAAAGAAAACGGTCAATATCATTAATTTTAATCCGCCAAGTCCCGACCAGTTTTTTACCCATCCTACCCCCAGATCCCGACCGATTTTCGACTTTTTGTTTTTTGGCTGAAACCTTCGCTTTTGGTGATAAACATCGAGAATTCATAGTGAAATCGCGATCCTGAGGTAAAAAAATATTGATACAGGTGTCACTTAACCTTACGTTTTCGTTCTTTTTCAGGGTACCTGTCTAAGAAAACGAACTATGGAAGGGTTGACTAATTCAAGCCACTTTAAATTAAGAATTTATTTTATTTATTTGGTACGAATTTATGTGTAGTAAAAGTCTATAATGGTTTTCACACAATAATATAGGTGTTTATAAGCATTGTTCACTTACCCAAAACCCTAGTAGCCTACTGTATATGGTACCTTCCTTTATGACATTACCACCTCATCACTTCTGTTTGTTTCTACCTCTAGCTTTTTTGTTTCTTTGTCCTCCACCTTAGGAATCACTTTCACCGTGAATTTCGTCATTAGAGAGACCGTGGGGCAACATACCTTTACTGGCTAGGTTGCTGCCAACAGGTGAATTGCCCAGTGTGGGGGGGGAGGGGGGAAGGGGGTTAGGAGGGGCCTCCGCGCTTGACAGCAGGTAGAGGAAGGTCTCTCACATATGCCTACCAAAAATCGCCCGCGAATGTTGAAAATTGTGCACACAATGGGCCTTGCAATTGCGTGACGTACGGTGTACATTGTTGGGTCTGTCCGTGGAAAAAAGTAGCGACGTACAACGTACGTCGATGGGACTCGGCGGGTTAAGCATAAACTCTGCCATATCTTCTGGAATTTGTGGTACAAAGAGGAATCCTGAAATGTAAGAGGCTGTAATGTGGGTATTTGACTATATTACTGGGCTCTTACAAGTGAGGTATTTATTGCATGTCGCCTAAGGGCTAAGTCATTTATTGCATATGGTTAATGGAAACTGACTATTGTGACGTACTGTATGTTACTGTTTTGATTCAGTACAGGATATTGGGTTATGACACCAGGAACTGTGATTATGATTCCTAGCATGATTTTCTGCATGATGATGCAGTAATTTTGTGAAATGTTACAGGTATCTTCAGTTATTTGAGTGTACATGGTTCCTTTGTAATATGTGTGTTATCCTACGTATTTGAAGGGCCAACTACTTGTCCCTCAGATGCGTATGCGAGAGGCAGGTGTTTTTACCTGTCGCGTATCTGAGGGTCGACTTCTCGCTCCTCAAACACGCAGACTTACAGCGGGTTCTTTTTCAAGACCGGGTCTGTATACTAGGGAGAGGACAGGACAAAAAAAAAACACAGCAGTAACCACTGACAAACTTATATTCAAAGTATATTCCCAGAGACAAATATCACATATACCATTACATAGAAAACTGGGTTAGCTGGTGATGATGATGGTGATGATAAGATTTGTCACTAAGTGTGACACGGGCTCAGGATGGAGGGCCCGTAAGAGTTATGGTCGAAAAACAACAAGGGTAGCTAAAAAGCTATGCTTAATAATTTTGAAAATAATAGGAATTAGGTTTGAGAATATCGGCTGCCAGTATTTTAGCGGAAACGGCCTGGGCGATGGCTTGATAGTCAATGGGCTCTTGGCTGGAGTCGTGAGAAGGCTGGAGGCTGGAGTCCTGAGGCTGGAAGTCCTGGTGAACGGCAGAGAAAGTGGAAGGGGGAGGAGGAGAGGGTGGGAGACATGGATGGTCTGTCCCCATCTCCTCAGCTGGAAGTGATCTTGACTTCTTCCCCTTCCTCTTCTTCTTCCTGGGTGCAGGAGGAGGCGACGGAGATGCAGGAGCCTCCACAGTGGCCTGGAGGTCTTCTGCAGGTGCACCGTCAGGAGTGGAAGGCGCGGCCTGAACGACAGCAGCTGGTGGTGGTGAAGGAGGGGCGTGGTCATCCTCATCCTAGGGATGAAGGATCGGGAGAGGTGGTCCTCCTCGAAGCTGCTGACGGCGGGCGTTGGTCACTGGTAGGTGTGGCGTCCATAGGCGTGGTAGGCAAGGGCGCGGCGTCCAGGGGCGGAGCAGAAGTAGTGGTGGAGGAAGTACTCGCTCTGTTAAGAGGAGAGTCGAGCTGCAGCCTTCGTCGCGGTGTTGTGTGCGAGGTTTGGAAGGCCGCAGAGTGGTGGAGTGACGCTCCTGACGAAGGGCAGGCCGCGCATCACGAGCAAAGCTCTGAGGGATGACAAGGCGCGGCAGCCCGTTCTTCTCAAAAATCTGAGGGAGAAGAACAAGCAGCGCCTCCTTGTCATCACCACAGAAAGCCTTCGCCGTCGCGATGCACATGGCGACAATCGTGTCCACTCCTCCATAACGTCGGGGATCCTTCGGCCGGCCACCACGAGCCGAGGGGTACCGCCGTGAAGGAGCAACGCCCTTCACAGCAGCACCCCCCGGCCCGGTGACGCCCCTAGCCTCGGGACCCTTCGGCGTCTGGACGACGTGGAACACGACAGTCTCGCCTTCGGCTAACGAGAGCGAGGGGCACTGTGAAGAGGGAGCAGCGATACCGGAACGATGTACGAATACATCAGCACCAGTGTCCTGGCGCCGAATGAACCCGTACTTTGCCCCTACGCTGTACCACTTCACAGTGCCCTGAATTAACTACTCTCCTCCAGCAAGCCCAGAACTGCTGTGGTTTGCCCCCCTCAACGGGTCGTAGGCAGAAGCAGATGAGGCCATGGTGAGAGAGGAGAGGAGATGTTGCCGCCACCGCTGCTGGACGAAGTCTGTAGCTGGTGACTGGCTTGTGACAAGTTAACACAGAAGTTAAATGACTCTCTGCCGGCCGTGGGAATGTATGGTAGTATGAACTCAGTATTGACGGCACTTCTGTTACCCTGACCTCTCTAACAAAGATGGTAACAATACTTTATATACCAACAGTTTAATAGCACTGGACTGCACTAATACACTAGTTACACTGACATATATTCATCACTCTTGGAGGTGTATCACGAATAGAGACAGTCGCGGTGTCGTGCAAAGGGGGAGACTGAACTCTTTCCTCTACTAGGGGACACTCTGAGAAGAACTAGGTGTACGTCTGGTTTATCTTGCGGAGGTGCTGATCACAGGGGGGAGGGGAAAGGTACATTTGATATGCAAGGAGCAGGACTGCTTCCTCTATGGTAATTTAGTTTCTACAAGAGCACTTTATTCTTTAGTAGCACTGGGAGAGGGGAGCGTTACTTAAGATAGTCAAGGGACTGCACTATGCTCCGTACATTGTACACCGTCACTTAGGCTTGTACAGTCCTATGTACTGAGGCATTCTAGGACATTGACTGAGCCAGTTCACTGGTGAGAGATACACTGTGCATCACATTTACGACACTACGCGTCACAGTTACGGCCGGGGGCAGCTTCACTAGTCCATAGTTTGCACACTGTTATGGTACTTTGTACTGGTTTACTTGGCCATTTCCCGGTACCTTTGGCTGGTGGTGTGGTGGGAGGCTCGCCCTTCTGGGAGCCCTGCGTAGGAGTGAAGGGCTCTGGACTAGGGCCAAAGAGGGAGAGCAGGAGGGTCTGGTGCTGGCTCCAGGTAGTGCTGGAATGGGCCCTGCTGTCAGGTAGGTCACGGCATGGAGTCCTGGGTAGGCCTCGGGGAGTCTGGGGGCCCGACTCCTGGAACCTGGGGCCGCCATCGGGACAGGACTGCTGCAACTGCTGGAGGGCGGAGTTGCCGTCAGGGTCACCTCACGGCAACTTCGGGTTGGGGGCGTCACTGGCAGGACTCGGCACTGGCGGCTCAACTGGTGGGGCCTCTGTTTTGGCGGTTGCCCGGGAGGGGTGGGATGGAGGGAGCCATGGCCCTGGATAGGGCCTTACCATGGCTTCGAGAAGGGGTCTCCCCCAGACTTGCCTCCAGGAGGGGAGGAAGTGCATCCCGCCCAGCCACAGCAAACAGGGGGGGGGGGGGCAGGCAAGGGACCTCCCTGTCAGGAGATGCGGACTGTGGCCTGCACAGCGGTACCTCTGCCCCGTCGGACCACAGGGAAAACACGAGTTGGGGTTCGCTTCACCCTGCCTCCTGAAGGGGAAAGGGAGTCTCCTATAGGGGAGGAGCGGACGGTGGCCTGCTCAGCTTCGTGCCCGACACGGACGATGGCCTACAGGAGACAGCAGCAGAGAGATGGACAACGGCCTGTCCTGCCTCGTGCCCGACACGGACGATGGCCTGTGTCGTGGTACTATGGGAGGAAGTAGCCAAGGGACGGACGATGGCCTGTGTCGCGGTGCTATTTTGCGGGGATACTGCAGGAGAGGAGTGGGCGATGGCCTGCTCAACCTCGACCCGACACGAAAGATGGCCTGTGTCGCGGCCCTGCAGAGGGTAAGCAACTGAGGAACAGACGATGGCCTGTTTTCCCTTGTTCCCGGCATGGACGATGGCCTGTGCCACGGCGTTGCGTGGAGTTGCGAAGACAACTCCACCCCTGACCTAGTGACTGGATTTTTTTTTTTTTTTTTCAGATTCGCCACACTGGTGTGGCACGGGCTCGGGGTGGACAGCCCGTCAGAGGGTGGCAGCAAGTAAACAAGGGGGCGTCCTCTGCATGGCGACAGAGGACGCTGGCGTGGGGGGGGGGCAGAGCCCATCCCCCCATAATAACAAGGGGGCGTCCTCTGCATGGCGACAGAGGACGCTGGCGTGGGGGATTTTTTTTTTTTTAGATTCGCCACACTGGTGTGGCACGGGCCTCTGCATGGCGACAGAGGACGCTGGCGTGGAGGGGGGGCAGAGCCCATCCCCCCATAATAACAAGGGGGCGTCCTCTACATGGCGTGGGGGGGGGGCAGAGCCCATCCCCCGGACAAATATACACCAGTGCAGTGGCTGGAGGGTAACTCCAGCCACCAACGCGTGGGGGAACTTTTCCCCATGCCTAGGTGTTTTTTTTCCTGCTACCTTGGTGCAGTGGTGGTTGGGAGCAAGAGGGGCACTGGGGATTGATGCAGGTGAGCCGCTCATGCCCGAAGCCTCTCCGTGTCAGCTGCGCACCCCCGGTGGTCCTTCATGTGCTGGGGGTGTTGCTGTTGTCTGCAGCCGATCTTTCTGACTCACGTATTTCAATATGTAAGTACTGGCAAATATTGGTGATTTGTTTATCTTACACAGGAACTCTGTAACCTATGTCATTAAGAGTTGATAGATGGGGATAATATCATCTAATTTAGGGGAGGTGAGCCCAAGTGACTCTACTGTTGTGGGGTAAACTTTTTCCTTCTTATGACATTAGTACAGTTATTAAGTCATGTAACAGAAAAAAAATAATGAATAAGGATATTTGGTCCGGAAGTAATGGAATAAACATTTTACTGAATGGTTCTAACTCACTACCTATTCATACAGCATTTAATGTTAAAAATAGATGCGAGCTGTTGTGTGAGTTGGGGAGACTGTGTTGATTGGCATGGTACTGGCCGGGTGACATGACAATGCAGTCCCGTTGGTGGCTGGCTTGAGGCAGGTGGTGAGAAACCGCGCACTGCAGATCACTGGGTCACTGGGAATTCAACAATCAGCAGAATCGTGGTTGGAATGAGATACAGGCCTGGTGACAGACAGGCTTGGTGACAGATGGCAGATAGCTGCTGTATTTGACGGTAGACAGGCTTCATAGTAGATGGGAGGCAGCATACATAATGTCACACAGTCCTGATAACAGATGATAGACAGCTTCTGTAATACCTTCAGACAGGTTGATAAGAAGGAGTGATCTTGAGCTCGCTGTCACCCTCAATTTCATTCGGAGAGAGGAAAATGAGCATCCATTCAACCGTCATCACATTACACTGAATTAAGGTACTCTTGCCTGTGTACACATAAAACAGTCTTCTCAGCATCCCCTTCCTGAGTGCAAATTTGGCCAGGGGAAACGGTCAACGCCACTTCATCACATTCAGGCAGCGTCTGGCTCATTATGAATGAGGAATAAACATCTTTTCGCTTGCACTCCAGCAGGAGCCTAATTCTGTTTGACACGATGTAGTATGTGCACACTGATTGCAATGGAATACATTAAAAAACTCTACTGAACAGTGGTCAACATAAACTCCTGTGTAACATTTTCTTTCTTACATAATACATTAGCAGTGACTAATATCACCGCCACTTACCATCTTACCGCTGTATTTCCTACTAATATTATTATATTTTACAAACATTAATTGTCAATTTACTGCTAAGTACTACTGTAACAGTAGAATCTCTGTAGTATTCATCATAATACCTTGTCATGACCTAGCCTAACATAATTCACAAGACAGTATGGAGCAGATGATGATTACGGTTTGACATTGGGAAGACCATTTCCAATTGTTTTGGGATGATAGTTCACCTAATCTTTTAGCTTCTAACCATAGTTGTGTTCCCTTCCTTGATGAGGTCACCGGTTCAGAGATGTGGAGGTCCCGTCACGGCCGACTAAGCACTGGAGCGGTGGTGCTGGAGACGGTTGGCAGTTTGCTTGGCCAAGGACTCTACGGCCGCATCTCAACTAGCCACTCCAACTACATTCTAGTGGGTTGGTGGCTGCTATTTGGTGTTGTGATGGGCACAGCATATCGCAGCAGCCTCATCGCGTCCCTCACTCTCCCGACGCTGCCTCCCAGACCAGAAAATGTCGAGCAGCTGGTCACAGTAGTAGAGAGGTATGAATCTGCATTGCGCAAGTTAATTCATGCTTTTCGAACCAGAGAAGTGGAATCATAAAAAGGTAAATTATATAAAAAAAATTATGCATACATTAACCTGCAATTAAATAGACCATACAATTGAAGCATAATTGATGCAATTAACTATACATTCAATATTTCTACAGGTTTAGGGTGAAGTTAATGAATGCAGTATCAAAGTAATTATCTGTATCCAGACAAAACACATGAGTACTTTTTAGATGAAAGGCTTACTCTAGCTTATGCTTATGTTTATACACAAGGCACCGGTACTTAAGAAATTGTGAAACAACACACGAGTTTCTGCAATGTTTCACAGTTGTTCCAGACGGCCGATCTGGAATGTTTTCGAGTTTTGTCGAAAATAAAGAAACCGTTCCAGCTCAGTAAAAGAAAAAAAATGCAACTACATAATGCTATAGAGGAAAGCATCATCTCAAGCTATTTCAGAAAATAATATAATGTTATGAAGGGGGATTTGCCAGTTAGGTGTTTGAGAACATTCTTGGTGTGTCTGTACGGTAGGCTAGTTCCAGTATCGGTACGGTCAGAGTTGCCAGCTTGCCTGCTGTTAGTGAGCGTAGTTGTTTTGTACGTTATGCATTAATTTTTATGCTCATCTTCTCTATAATGTTTTTATTACGTGATTGTTTGTTAAATTATGTAATTTAATTTAAGTTTGGTAATTGATTTAGAGTGTTATGTAATGTAATAAGATTGGCATATTTTGGTTGTCTCTTAGTTGGCAAGTGTTTACAGTCGCACCGTCGAGTTCGTCCTAGACGTTTCTCGAGTAATGCAAGGCTATACAAGGATGGGGAATGAGACACTAGTTGTTGTTAAGGTTTAAGTTTAGTTGGGCCTCAGTCAGTCTGAGTGAAGTTGGGTGTAGTGCAGTGTCAGTGAAGTGTGTATATCTTCGGTATATGTGAAGTTATAAAGTGTTGACAAGTATTAACTGTGAAGAGTTGTTAAATATTAAGTCAAATTGCAGTTAATACAGTTTGTATACGTCCAGTGCTTGTGAGAACAGTGAATTGAAGTTAGAAAGCATGAAGTGAAATTATTTGGATAATAAAGACAGTCAACTTTAACCCGCCGAGTCCCGACCGTTTTTTTACCCAGCCTACCCACAGATCCCGACCGATTTTCGATGTTTTGTTTTTTGGCTGAAACCTTCGCTTTTTGTGAGAAGCATCGAAAATTCATAGTGAAATCGCGATCCTGAGGTAAAAAAATGTTGATACAGGTGTCACTCAACCTTACGTTTTCCTTCTTTTTCAGGGTACCTGGGTAAGAAAACGAACTATGGAAGGGTTGACTAATTCAAGCCACTTTAAAATACGTATTTGTTTCATTTATTTGGTACGAATTTATGTGTAGTAAAAGACTATAATGGTTTTCACAGAATAATATAGGCGTTTATAAGCATTGTTCGCTTACCCAAAACCACAGTATATAGCACCTTCCTTTATGACATTACCACCTCATCACTTCTGTTTGTTTCTACCTCTAGCTTCTATGTTTCTTTGTCCTCCACCTCAGGAATCACTTTCACAATGAATTTCGTCATTAGAGAGACCGTGGGGCAACATACCTTTACTAGCTAGGTTGCTGCTAACAGGTGAATTGCCCTGTGTGGGGGGGGAGGGGGGGAAGGGGGGTTAGGAGGGGCCAGGCAGTATCCCCACTTGACAGCAGGTAGAGGAAGGTCTCCCACATATGCCTACCAAAAATCACCTGCGAATGTTGAAAAATGTGCACACAATGGGCCTTGCAATTGCGTGACGTACGATGTACGTTGTTGAGTCTGTGCGCGGAAAAAAGTAGCGACGTAAAACGTACGTCGATGGGACTCGGCGGGTTAATAAGCCAGTATTAATTTTCACCTCAGCTGATCTTGTGTGCTGTACTCCTGGAGGCTGACCATAGGAAGAACGACTCACTGGGCAGCGTCCTTCCTATACTGCTGTTTTGGCCTGTGGCAGTGTGGGGACGGGGACACAACACTGGTGTCAGGAGTTGGGAAATTTCAGGGCTGCAGTGAGTCTAACTTCGACATGGAAGCAGGAGGTCTGCAGACAAGGTCTCGAGCTGGGCAGAAGGAAGAAGAAATTTCCCTGGCGACGATTGTGAAGCTAATGCAGGCACAACGTGAAGAACAGAATGAAGGACAGAAAAAACTTCAGGCATAATTGCAAGCACAAACGAAAGGGCTCAGGAACGAAATCAAGGCACAAAGTGAAGGACAGAAAGAACTTAAGGAACAACTGCAAGCACAGAGTGAAAAAAATAGAGGCACAACGTGAAGAACAGAAAAAAGAACAGAAAGAGCTCAGGAAGGAAATGAAAGAACAATTACAGGCAGAGAATGAAGAACAGAAACAACGATATGAACATCTTCAAGAGACATTACAGGAGCAACAAAGGGAAGTACAACTGAGGGTGCAAGGACAGCTAGATGCATTCATGGGGGAAATGGAGGAAGAAGTAGATACCAAGCTAGAGCAGCAAATGTATGAATTAAGCAATAATGTGATGGAGTGAAAACAGCATGTAGATGACCAGTTGAAGACAGTTAGTGAGAAAACAGTGACAGAGTGCAAACAGCGTGTGGACAGCCAACTGGAAATTAGTGAGAAAATAGTGATAGAGTGCAAACACCATGTGGACAGCCAGCTGGATATTAGTGAGAAAATAGTGACGGAGTGCAGACAGCATGCAGATAGTCAGTTGAAGCCTGTAGTTGACCATGTAAAGATAATTAGTGAGAAAATGGAGGCTGTAGAGAAATACTGCACTGCTGAGCCTCAGGTTAGAGTACAGGGAGCATATGAAAGAAATGGACAGTGTATAGTGAATCTTGACGGATCCCAGGCATCTAAAAGTAGCACTACAGAATGTACAGAATGTAATCAGAATGTACAGAATGTAGAAGTTTTAAGTCCTGGCCGTAATTATGATGCTCCAGTTTTTAGGCCCCAAACCAGTGAAGTGCATGGCTATAATGGGGGTCCAATTAAAAAGAAGCCTCAGGAATTTGATGGTAGAGTATCTTGGGAGGCTTACCGTGCACGGTTCGGGTTACTTGCGGTTCAGAATGGCTGGGATGATAGGCAGAAGGCAGTGACGCTTGCTACTAGCCTTAAGGGTGCCGCAGTGGAAATTCTGGGCCAGATGTCAGTGATGGAGAGGAACAGTTATCAGTCCCTAGTAGCAGTGCTGGAGCGCAGATATGGAACCATGTACCAGACAGAGGTTTACAGAGCAAGATTCCGGAGCCGTGTATGGGCTCGGGGAGAACCCCTACAGCAGCTTACTCATGACCTGGAGAGTATGGCATATAAGGCGTGCACAGGAGCAGCACCTAACCTGTTGGTTATTCTACTGAGGGACGAGTTCACTGATGCTCTTGACAGTACAGAGTTGAAAGTGCAGGTAAAGCAGGCACAACCCAGAAGTATGCAAGATGCATTTGCCAGGGCTCTAGAGTTTGAGTCCTATGTCAGGTCAAGTACATCGACTTTTCAGACAGATCGTAGTCCAGGATTCAAGGCAAGAAAGGGGCGAGTATGTGAAATGGAAAAATTTGAGGGAAATTGCTGGTACTATGGGAAGCCAGGACACCGAAAAGAGGACTGCTACAAGTGGAAGAGGGAACAGGTGAAGACCAGTGGAGGCTGCTGGTTCTGCGGGAAGTCGGGACACAGGAAGGAGGATTGTCACAAATGGAAGAAGGAGCAAGAACAGAGTAGTGCAAGGAATGTAACAAGAGCATGTTGGACATATAGTGAGGTGGGACACTTCAGTTCTGAGTGTCCGAAGAAGAAAAAGGATGATAAGAAGAAGGTTGCAGAAGAGCAGAAAGAAGCGAAAAACTAGTGGAGGCTGGTGTGAAGGGGCAGCCACCAGCCAGCTTGTCCCAAGTAGCCCCACAGCCGAGAAAATGCGAGAGAACAGCAATTGACAGTGTGCAAATAGATGGAAGGATAGATGGAAAGAAGTGTTCCCTGGTGATTGATTCGGCCTCAGAGCAGACTTTTGTGAGGCCTGATGTGTTACATCATCAGTATCTGCCTGAGTCATCGGAACAACTGTGTGGCATAACTGGACACTGTGCAGAACTGAGGGGACCCCTTGATGTCCAGATTGAAGTGGCAGGGCAAGAAGCTACTCTTCCAGTTTACGTGGCTGACATGGAGGATCCTTGTCTTCTGAGTCTTGACTATCTGATGTCCATGGGGTGTGAGCTGGACTTCTGCTCCATGAAGCTGAAGGTTCGAGGAGGGTCGGTTCCCGTCACAGCAGTGAAACGTACCAGCTCTGGTGGCGAGGTGAGGGCGCTAGGCACTACAGTGATATCCTCAAAATCAGAATTGTTGCTCCAGTGTAAGGTGAGTGGGTCTTTTGACGGCTGTATAGGGGTAGTGGAGCCGAATGTATGGTCCAAGACAAAGGCCGGAGTGACGGTGGGGAGAACACTGGTGGAAACAGGTGCAGATGAAGTGCCAGTTGTCGTGGCCAGTTTCTCCCGTGAGCCACAGAGGATCAACGAGGAAGAAATTGTTGGAGTGTGCCAGGTGGTGGACCCTGAGTGGCATCAGAGGAAGGCCTGTAAGAGGAGCGTAGTCAAGGAAGACGGGTACATGCCGGACCACCTACAGGACCTATTTTCTAGGAGTAGCCAATGCCTGGATCGCTCACAAGTGCTGAAGTTGAAGAAGTTGCTGACGAAGTTTGCTGATGTGTTCTCCACTGGAGACCTAGACCTGGGCTGCACTGACCTGGTGGAGCATAGTATAGACACTGGGGATCACCGCCCGATTAAACAGCCAGCGCGGAGGATGGCGCCAGCCCAACGGCAAGAAATGGAGAAGGTGATGGAGAATCTCCAGAGTGAAGGGGTAATAGAAAAGTCCAACAGTCCTTGGGCATCAGCAGTGGTTCTGGTAAAGAAGAAAGATGGCTCAGTAAGGTGCTGTGTAGATTATCGAGCCCTGAATGATGTGACAGTGAAGGATGCTTACCCCTTGCCAAGAACTGATGACACCCTGGATGCTCTGTCAGGTGTTAAGTGGTTCTCCACCCTAGACATGAAGGCAGGATATCATCAGGTCAAGGTTGCAGAGAAGGACAAAGAGAAGACAGCCTTTTCATATGGGAGGGGTTTATGGCAGTTTAAGGTGATGCCTTCTGGCCTATGCAATGCTCCATCTACTTTTGAGCATCTAATGGATCGCATACTGGAAGGCCTCCACTGGCAGATGGCCCTCATCTATCTGGACGATGTAATTGTGTTTGCACGGACTTTTGACCAGGAATTAGAGAGGCTGTCGGAGGTGTTGGACAGGATCCATGCAGCGCATCTGAAGCTGAACCCCAAGAAGTGCCACTTGTTTCAGAAGGAAGTAAAGTACCTGGGACACATTGTAGGTGAGAGCGGCGTCCATACTGACCCGGAGAAGGTGGCAGCTGTGGAAAGCTGGCCGGTTCCAATTTGTGTGAAGGAGCTACGGAGTTTCCTTGGCTTGTGTACCTACTACCAGCGTTTTGTCAAGGACTTTCCGATGATAGCTGCACCTCTCCACAAGCTGTAGGGGAAGAGACAGAAGTTTGCATGGACAGCAGAGACTCAGAAAGCCTTCGACGAACTCAGACATGCATTGGCAAGCTCTCCAGTATTGCCGTACCCAGATCGGAGTCAGCCATTTATCTTGGACTGTGATGCTAGTGACCATGGTATTGTTGGAGTCCTGTCACAGAAGAAGAATGAAATAGAATATGTGGTAGTATATAACAGCAAGAAGCTCAGCCCACCGGAGCGGAACTACTGTGTGACCCGTAAGAGCTCTTGGCAGTGATGAAGAGCCTTGATTTCTTCCATCCCTACCTGTATGGGTCACTCTGTATCATCAGGACGGACCATGCAGCACTTAAGTGGCTGAAAACGCTAAAGAATCCAGAAGGACAACTGGCACGCTGACTCGAGAAGCTAGACCAGCACAATTATGAGGTGCAGCACCGTCCTGGGCGGGGGTACATGGCAATGCTGACAGCTTGAGTTGCCAGCCTTGTGATCAGGAATGCTGGCAGTGTAGTAAAAAGGAAGATCATAGTAAGAAATGCAGCCATTATGCAGTGACAGAGCCAACGTCAGATGAAGCAGACCTGAAGAGGATGCAATTGGAGGATGCAGATTTACAGCCAGTGCTAGAGTGGCTGCAGCGGAGTACAGTGCGAACATCTTGGGAAGAAGTTTCCAGGTTGAGCCCCGCAACCAAGAGTTACTGGAGTCAGTGGGACCTTCTTCATTTGAATAATGGACTACTGGAGCGTCAGTGGGAGTCACCCGATGGCCTCAGCAAGTATTGGCAACTGGTAGTTCCGAAGAAGGTGAGGTCAGAGATCTTGGATAAGTCCCATAAGCAGATCACCAGTGGGCACCTGGGAGTGAAGAAAACTCTAAGCAGGCTGCGACAGAGGTTCTATTGGATTGGCATGCGTCAGGATGTTGAAGAGTGGTGTCGGGCCTGCGATGTGTGCTGTGCCAAAAAGGGACCCAAGAAACGTTGGTGCGGCCCTCTTCAGCTGTACCAAGTGGGTGCACCGATGGAAAAAGTTGCAGTGGATATTGCTGGTCCTTTGCCACTCACGGAAAGAGGAAACCGATATATATGTGTCGCAATGGACTACTTCACAAAGTGGCCAGAAGCCTATGCCATCCCCGATCAAGAGGCTGCAACAGTTGGTCAGGTGTTGGTTGACCAGTTCTTCTGTCATTTTGGGATGCCACAAGAGCTACATTCAAACCAGGGTAGAAACTCTGAGTCTGCTGTGTTCCGTGAGTGCTGCCATGTCTTGGGGATCAGGAAGACAAGGACGACACCACTAAGACCACAGTCAGATGGGATGGTGGAGAAATTCAACTGGACCCTAGGACAAGAACTGGCCAAGTACTGCGTAGATGGACAAACAGAATGGGACCAGAAATTACCTGCGTTGTTGATGGCATATCGTTCTGCATCCCATGAGTCTACCGGCTACACGCCTGCAAAACTGATGTTGGGCCACGAGTTACGTTTACCCATTGACTTGTTAATGGAAAGACCACCTGGTGAAGAGCTGCCTACAGACACCACTGGCTATGCAAAGCACCTTCAAGAAAGGCTGGCTGAGGTACATCATCAAGTGCGAGGAGCCCTCATGTTTTCAGGAGAGGTGATGAAGTGCAAGTATGATACCAAGGCAAGTGAGGTGAGCTTCAAGGATGGCGATCAAGTTTGGTTATACAATCCTCAGCGAAAGAAGGGACAGTCACTGAAGCAGCAGAGCCCATGGGACGGGCCTTACACTGTGTTGGACCGCCTGTCATATGTAACATATCAGATTCGGGGAGGCAGGAAGTCTCGCCCAAAGGTGGTACACATGAATCGTCTGTGGCAGTACCATGGGCCATGACAGTACAGCTGGGGCGTCTCCGAGGGATCATGGTCTCCCGCAGCCGAGGATACTGAGAAGGACAACTGAGCTGAAGTGCAAGAGGATGATGACAGTTTTCCGAAGGAAAAACGAATCAGGAAGAGGACCAAGACTCTCCAGGAGGAGTGGATTGTGTGGAGGAGCAAGGACGTCGTCGGAAGCAGCACAGAAGATTACCTGATAAGTTGAATGTTTATTTTGTGTAGAGTTAGATGTTTCATTAGGATTAAGGTTTGTGTTTGTATATACTGTGTAGTTTTGTCGGGATGACAAAGAACTAGGGAGGGGGTAGTGTTATGAAGGGAGATTTGCCAGTTAGGTGTTCAAGAACATTCTCAGTGTGTCTGTACGGTAGGCTAGTTCCGGCATCGGTACGGTCAGAGTTGCCAGCTTGCCAGCTGTTAGTGAGCGTAGTTGTTTTGTAAGTTATGCATTAATTTTTATGCTCTTCTTCTCTATAATGTTTTATTTACGTGATTGTTTGTTAAATTATGTAATTTAATTTAAGTTTGGTAATTGATTTAGAGTTTTTTTTATGCAAGGAAGAAGGAACCAAAGGCCACTGACCTGCATATTGTTCCTTCCAAGAAAAAGCAATAACAATACAAAAGAGATCCAAATTAAAGATTCGTTCAATTCGAGATGCCTGGACACACTGCGTTTGAAAGACTGGAGATCATAGGAAGTAGGAAATACAGACAGAGGAAGACAGTTCCAGAGTTGACCAGTTGCATAAATGAAGGACTGGGAGTAACGGTTAACTCTTGCATTAGAGAGTTGGACAGAAAAGGGATGAGAGTTTGTTGCTAGACGGGTACTACGTGCCCGTCGTAGAGGTGGAGGGATGCAAGCAGACATTTCAGAGGAACAGTGACCATTGAAGTAGCGATAGAAGAGAGATAAAGATGCAATAGTGTGGCGAAGAGACAAAGGTTGAAGGGAATCAGTATGACGAGGAGAGTTAGTGAGACGAAAAGCCTTTGACTCCACCCTATTGAAAAGCGCTGCATGTGGGGAGCCTCCCCACACATGAGAGTTGTACTCCATACACGGGCGAATGAAACCCGTGTACAAGGTCAACAACTGTGAGGGGTAAAGAAAGCTCGGAATCGGCTTAGCACACCTAATCTCTTGGAAGCAGATTTCACAAGAGATGTAATATGTTCTTTCCAAGACAAATCCCGAGAGAATGAAACCCCAAGCATGTTCAAGGATGATGCAGGACATAACTGTTCATTGCTAAACATTAGTGGGTAATCCTGAGGAAGATTTTGTCGGGTTGATAAGTGTAAGAACTGAGTTTTTGATGCATTAAAAATAACAAGATTATTTTTACCCCAATCAGATATACGAGCCAAGTCAGACATTAGGTGTGCCATAGCCTCATCCCTTTTTTGTTGAAGTAACTGCTGAGATGGACGTTGCGGGAACCGAATGGAAAGGTGAAGGGTGGAATCATCAGCATATGAGTGGATAGGGTTAGATGTACAGCTTAGAAGCTCATTGATGAATAAAAGGGAGAGAGATGGTGATAGGACAGAGCCCTGAGGAACACCACTGTTGATAGGTCTAGGAGAAGAACGATGGCCGTCTACAACAGCGGCTATAGAACGACCAGAAAGGAAGCTAGAGATGAAGGCACAGATAGAAGGATAGAAACCGTAGGAGGGCAGTTTGGAAATTAAAGATTTATGCCAGACTCGATCGAAAACCTTTGCAATGCCAAAGCTTTCGCCAAAGTCCGGAAAGGAAGATGACCAGGAGTCTGAACGGTAGGTGAGAAGATCGCCAGTGGAGCGTCCCTGACGGAACTCATACTAACGATCAGAAAGAAGGTTGTGTCAGGGAAGATGCTTTAAAATTTTTCTGTTAAGAATTGACTCGAAAACTTTTGAGACAGGATGTTAAAGCAATTGGATGATAGTTAGAGGGTTGGGAATGGCCACTCTTCTTTGGGACTGGCTGAATGAGAGCAAACTTCCAGCAAGAAGGAAAGGTACAAGTTGATTGACAAAGGCGAAAGAGATTACCTAGGCAGGGTGTAAGCACAGAAGCACAGTTTTTGAGGACAACAGGAGGGACTCCATCAGGCCCATATGCCTTGTTAGTATTGAGGCCAGTGATGGCAGAAAATACATCAGCTGAAGAAATTTAAATTTCAGTCAAGAGGAAGTCAGAGGGGGGAAGCGATGGAGGAATAGCACCGGAATCGTCTAAGGTGGAATTGGAGGAGAAAGTCTGAGCTAAGAGATCTGCTTTATCAGTAGAAGAAATAGCTACAGAGCCATCAGAGTAGAAAAGAGGAGGGAAGGATGATGAGGTAAAGTTGTTAGAAAGGTTTTTGGCAATGTGCCTGAAGGAGCGAGAAGAATTCGAGGTGGAGAGTTGAGAACATTTAGCAATGATGAAATTATTTTTAGCAGAGCGAGGAACAGACTTAGCACGATTCCGGGCAGAAATATATAAAAGATGTGATTCAGGGGTGGGTTGGCTCCGGTACTTCTTATAGGCCCTCTCCTTGTTGCGGACAGCATTAGAACAAGCGTGATTAAACCAAGGCTTTCGTACATTAGTCATAGGATATGAGAAAGGCATGTATGCTTCCATGCCCGAAAGAATAACCTTCGTAATGCACAAGGTACACTCAGATGGCTCCTGCCCATGGAAGCAATAACCATTCCAAGGAAAATAAAAAAAGTGTTGCCTGAGGGCCTCCTAGTTTGCAGCTCCAAAGTGCCACAGGTGGCTTTTCTTTGGAGGGTCCACAGGCCGTACTGGAGCGATAGGACAGGTTAAGGTAATAAGGTTATGATCGGAGGAGCCCAACGGAGAGAAGAGATTAACAGTGTAAGCAGAAGGATTAGTTGTTAGGAAAAGGTCAAGTATGTTGGAACTCTCTCCAAGGCGGTCAGGGATACGGGTAGGGTGCTGTACAAGCTGCTCTAGGTCATTAAGGATAGAAAAGATGTAGGCTTGTTCACTAGGTGGATCAGTGAAAGGAGAGGAGAGCTAAAGGTGTTGGTGAACATTGAAATCTCCTAGAGTGTAGATTTCAGAGAAAGGAGAAATGGATAGAATGTATTCCATCGCAGAAGTAAGAGAGTCAAAGAATTTTTGATAGTCAGTAGAATTAGGAGATAAGTAATCAGCACAGATATATTTAGTCAGAGAATGACAGGAAAGCCGAAGCCAGAGAGTAGAGAATTCAGAAGAATCAAGTTCAGGAACATGAGAGCAAGATAGATCGTTGCGTACATATACGCAACAGCCACCTTTGGCTTTCAAATGAGAATAGAGAAAGTAGGAGGATACAGAAAAGGGTTTTCTGTCAGTTGCCTCAGACAGCTGAGTCTCAGAGAGAAAGAGAAGGTGAGGTTTAGAGAAGAGGTGGTGCAAGCGTGACAGCAAGAGCTTCCACTTTTCTCTGTGAAAACTAACATAAATTGCCATTATCTATATATCAATAAAAAGCAAATTTACTGTAGATTGACATGGCTCTCTCTCTCTCTCTCTCTCTCTCTCTCTCTCTCTCTCTCTCTCTCTCTCTCTCTCTCTCTCTCTCTCTCTCTCTCTCTCTCTCTCTCTCTCTCTCTCTCTAGGGTGTAACGCGACGTATGACAAAAACTTACACCAATGATCTATCATGTAATTCTGAGTATATTTTGTTCTATAAACATATACTCTTTGTGACCCCAGTTCAGTACCCAGCATTAGGCTGTTTGAGTGTAAAAGTTTCGTGGGTTGCAGGTGTCATCGGGTGGGAGCTTCGCAGGGCGACGGGAGACGAGTATTATTAGCTTATTCTGTACTGCACATGAAAATCCCATGTCTTATCAGTACAAACGAGTTTGAAGAAGAAACTTTACGTAGTCTATTGATTCTTTAACACAGTCATGCATTCCTGCAATTCTTTTGCACAAATCAACTGTAATTAAGGATTAAATTCAAATTTTATGGATTGCAAGTGAGTACGGAGGGAGGAGAGGGTGGTGTATTGTGCCAGTTTTGTAATGTTTGGTTTGTGGGCTATTGCTACCAGCATTATCATAACACCCACAGCTCATTCAGTGAAAAAAGATTATTGTAATGCGTGACTAGCGTCACTTTAAGTCAGGAGTAATGATATTATTTATTACAATTTTTCTGCTGCCAGTACACGTGGCACCAGTGCTTTCATATGAAGGTGACCTGAGAATAGTGATGCAGGGTTGCCAATTTAACGACTTTGCAGCTAGACCTATTTTTGCTTCTACCTAGCGTCACGATTTAACATCTGGCAACATGATATCTAGCTACATTCTGGATATTTTTGCCATTTTTAGGTGATATTCTAGTGATTAATCGTCTTTTTGAGCGATATTTTGCAGTGTTCACTATCTAGCAACATTTGAGCAAGTTTTAAGGGCTACACTAGCGAGATTGATGATGAGGACTTGGCACCCCTGCATCCACGGTGTCATTTGAAAGGGAAAATTTGCAGGCGAGACACACACTTCAAATACTGTTCTCTGCGTTCAGTTGTTCACTGGTTTCAGTTTCACTTGTTCATGAAACAGCATGCCATGTACGTACAGAAATGAGGAATATGCAGATATCGTCTATTTTTACGTATTCTGGGATGGTAATGCCAGTGCTACAGCCAGGGAATACAGGTGGAGATACCCAATCGTGCCACGTTTCCTTGCAGCATAAAAGGTTGTAATAAATAATACTGTTCCTGACTTAAAGTGACGCTAATCTCGCTTTACAATAATGTTGTTTCATTAAATGAGCTGTGGTTGTTATGATAATGCTAGTAGCAATAGCCCACAAACCAAACATTACATAACTGGCACAATACACCACCCTCTCCTCCCTCCGTACTTCCTTGCAATCCATAAAATTTGAATTTAATCCTTAATTACAGTTGATTTGTGCAAAAGAATTGCAGGAATGCATGACCATGTTAAAGAATCAATAGACTATGTAAAGTTTCTTCTTCAAACTCGTTTGTACTGATAGGATATGGGATTTTCATGTGCAGTACAGAATAAGCTAATAATACTTGTCTCCCATTGCCCTGCGAAGCTCCCACCCTATGACACCTGGAACCCACGAAACTTTTACACTCAAACAGCCTAATGCTGGGTACTGAACTGGGGTCACAAAGAGTATATGTTTATAGAACAAAATATACTCAGAATTACATGATAGATCATTGGTGTAAGTTTTTGTCATACGTCTCGTTACACTCTGTATATATATCGTCGCTAGACTTTCGATTGATTTCCCATCACATTGATCTGACATGGTCTTATGAACTCAAATTATTTAGTGTTATCAAAACATACAGAAGGATGGGTAGTCACATCTTCATAACACTGCTCAAGTGAAGTAACTGGACTGGAATAAAATTGGCGACGCAGCTACCAGGACATCAGGTTCTGGACACTTGGTCCCTCTCGTAACTGATGGATCATGAGGCATAAACACTAAACAGCTCACTGATGAATCTACATAACGGTTTTATAAATAGTTGCCTTTGAATGATCATAGGATACCACGCAGCAATTGCTCCCACGCAGCAGTTGCTGCGTGGGAGCAAAGTAATGCCAATAAAATGTATAATTCTTGAATATCAACTTCGACTCTATGGTGATGTTACGCTTCTCCCTAAGGACTATTCTGCCCATAGGATATTATCTGAAGAGACAAACAGCAGTGAAGGAAGCCAAAGAGGAGACTGCAAAACTCATATCTGGACCAAATAGAACGTTTCTGCAAGAAGTTATTTGAAATTTGTGGAGTTGATGCTTTGTATATAAGAACCTTCGTGAATACAGTTAGTGAGACAATATGCTGCCGCTGATTCTGCCCCTACTGTATGAAAGAATTTGAAAAATCTTTTACAAGAAGATAGAATTAAGGTGGATATATTTTTTTTTTACTTAACAATTCAGTATCACTGATCCGAATCTCAACTGTAATGCAGCTACAGTTATTGATAATCTTATTTGTCAATAATTAAGCAACTATTTTTGCCAATCAGGTCATCAGTAACAGTAGCACCATATTAGATAAGAACTGCAACTATGTTGATATTGCATTTTGAAAATTCCCAATTAAACCGTAAGTTACTTCTTTTAATTATTTAAAATATCGCAGAACCTGCTATACTGGTAAAATTACAACTAAATGGTCGTCAATTATGGTGGTTGTCTGAATATGGTTTCTCATGAATAGGATTGTTATAGAGTGATATAAAATGTTGAATATTTCTCATTCCAAAAGCAGTTTATATATGTACTAGAAGGGGTAACCGGCGTTGCCTGGGTAAAACCATACAGTATGTTCGTGTATTGCCTGCGAACCCGGATGGCCACTCCTTGTGGGAGAAGCCCCTCGAGTTTTCATTTTATCACTGGGTCCATTTCCCCAGGGTTAGGTTCTCCATGGAGCTATTCCTGTCATAGACCTATTTTTCCACTATTAACCCACCCACCAACCCTGCCCACTCATCCCACCATTCCGTCTACCTATCTGGTCCGCTGTTGCTAATAATATACTTATACAAATTAAAAATTCAAGGGTAATTGTTACCAACTTTCCGTCATGTTGACTTGAGTTTTTCTGATTAATTATTATTTTGCCCATGGAGG
>JAGKTI010003526.1:43425-56938 GCA_018397915.1 Birgus latro
TGTGTGTGTGTGTGTGTGTGTGTGTGAGTGTGTGTGTATGTGTGTGTGTGTGTGCGTGTGTGTAAATACACTATTTTCTAAGATTTCTTACTGACTGTGAGGGTGGAGGGTGGCAGAGTGGAGGAAAACTCCCGTGATTTTTCCAAATTTGCTACATCGACCATAGTAATAACCCGGTGTATAGAGCATGTTTCGCTAGATCGACTGTGGTCGGTAGCCAGGGTTAAAGGGTTAAAAATAGCGAGTCTCTAGACTATATCCCACTATGAATAAAGGCTTTATCCCAGAAAGATAATACATGGCTTTTTCCATATCAACCCCAATATCAAATTGATCAAATTTCTCATCATAGACTCTTTTAATATGATTTCACATATGTGTCTCATAAAAATATAGGGTCTGTCTTTCAAAGAAACAAATATGTAAGAGAAAATTTGCATTCGACTTTCAAGCTGACCTTGGAGGAAGGTCACAGGTCAAATCTGACATCACATATAGACACCCGAGATATGACTTCCTATTTGTGTTTCATACTGTCACGGGGGAGTTAGAAATATGCAAATATATAAATGAATGTGAGCCAGATGTCACGAGGGAAATGAGATTATGTCTGTGGACAAATGCAAATAATTGCCTAGTCGATTGACACAAAAGAATCGACTCATGAAATCAAATAGCGATTTCACTTTTATGCTGGCTTACTTCGCCAATTCTCTAAAGACGAGAATTTTATCAACTTTCTCAACAGTACACAGCAGAGACTAATCACTCAAGAATGCTGCTGTTTTTTTTTTTTTTGTACTGTTGGCTTTGAGAAAGTTAGCTCACCCCTGACAATCAATAACTAATAATAATGATAATAAACAGGATCTTGCTTACGCCAAACTCCTAATTGGCACAATGGATTTAAGAATTAATACAAAAGAACTGGCCTAAATACAAGTCGTGATTAACCCGCCAAGTCCTACCGACGTACGATGCACATCACCGCTTTTTTTCACGCTCAGACCCACCGAAGTGCATTGTACGTCAGTCAGTTGCGAGGCCTGTCGTTTGCACATTTTTCAAGATTTGCAGGTGATTTTTGGTATGCATTTGTGGGAGACCTTTCTCTACTTGCTGTCAAGCAGGGATACTGCCTGGCCCCACCTGACCCCCTCCCCCCTCCCCCCACACTCGGCAGTTCACCTTTTTTTTTTTTTTATGGGTCCGACTCTGGGCATAGGCTTTACAGCCTGCTATCAAGGCCCAGTCGTCCTCCTACACCTCTACATGTCACCACTTCGGCGCTTAACACCCACCGTCCATATTGAATATATGCTAGGGCTGTCTCATACAGGACTGGTGTATTGGTATTAGCGGGGTTATTTTTACGACATGTCGGCGGGTCTTCTGGTAGATCAGTAAAGCCTGATTTAATGAAATTCAAATCCTTAAACTGTTCCCTGCACCAGTAACCTGGCCAGCAAAGACATGTTGCCCCACGGTCACTCCAATGACGAAATTCACAGAGAAAGTGATTCCTGAGGTGGAGGACAAAGAAACAAAAAAGCTAGAGGGAGAAACAAACAGAAGTGATGAGGTGGTAGTGTCGTAAAGGAAGGTGCCATATGCTGGTGTTTTTGGTAAGTGAACAATGCTTATATTGCCTTTATTATTGTGTGAAAACTAATATAGTCTTGTACTACACATAAATTCATACCAAATAAATAAATAAATACGTAATTTAAAGTGGCTTGAGATAGTTAACCCTCCCATAGTTCGTTTTCTTTGAACCCACGTACCCTGAGAGAGAACGAAAGGTAAGGCTGACTGACACCTGTAGCAACATTTTTAAGCTCAGGAGGGCGATTTCTCTATGAATTTTCGATGTTTCTCACCAAAAGCGAAGGCTTGAGCCCCCCCAAAAAAAGTTGAAAATCAGTCCGGTTCTGAGGGTGTGTTGGGTAAAAAATTGGTCGGGACTGGGCAGGTTAATAGGAGGAGTTGTGCTGACTTGGAGTAGCGAGAGTATGCAAAATGTGGAGAAATGAAACACGACTGTTACATTTAACAGAGCTCGAAAAAACGAACTGTAAATTTATTAATTACAAGAAAATAAATTTACGTTACATGAATCTCAAGGAAGGGAATACTCTCACTCACGCACTCAAATTCAGTAGCTAAATAACCTTAAGCCTATAGAAATAAAAAAAAGAAATACTGTTTAGTGGAGATTAAACCATCGCTGCGAATAGACTGGGTGTCTGTCACTAGTCGAAATGCTGCTATCGTTGTTGACTTCTACTACAACCAATCACCAACTCTGTGGGAGAGTCAGGAAAACGCCGATACTGCTGGAGACTTGAAGCCACTACGATGTGGGATTCACTCGAGCTCTGGGCACGACACTTCTACCTCCATGACTGACAAAAACCGAATTACTGACTTATTCAAAATGCCCGGGTCATGAGTGTGAGAAGTGGGCGTGGCTTAACTCAACGGTTAGAGAGGCAAGGGTGTGGGAACGACAATTATGCAAAATATCGCTCAGGGAAACGCACTGTCTGTACATAGAGACAATAACTTACGAACAATGACGAATGTTTTGAAAACTCATTACAAATGTGAGTGCAAAAGTGAGCGGCTAACAGACTGAGTGAAATTCTACGGTTTCCAAAACTGTTCAAGTGTTCCCACTATAATGCTACACAATGTTACGAATTTCCATACTAATATTACGATCTAGGAAATTCGTGACATTACGCACCACGAAAATCAAATTTTTCTTTGAAAAATTTAACAATATATTTTTATATATGTACTTCCTAACTCACACAAAATTCGCACTGTGGTGTGTGTACTATCCTGCTACAGGAGAAAATCATTGTCACCAATGAGCGTAAAAACCTCGTATTTACGGTAATAGAAGCAAGCTTGAGGGGAAAAACTCCGTGACGACGGTGAAAAATCCTGTACTCAGGTCAAACTGAGTGAGTGTTTGCTATATTTACATTGACAACTAATTGTTATGTAGCGTGGTGTATGTGTTACACGGTGTAAGTGTGACAGTAGCAGTGTAACTGTACCTACGTGTAAAGTGATATAATACAAATTCATAACATGATAAAGGCGACGAGGGCAGAGGAGAAGAGGTGGCAGCGTGCAGCAAGGACGATCAGCTGACCAACACGGCAAAACTGCTACACCCATCACTCTACATGCACAGCAAAACTGCTTCACCCACCAACTGTACCTGTGAAATCAATCAAGGTGGGGCATCAATAGTGTCAATGTGACAAACAATTTGTATTAAATTACAATTACCATCTGCCCAGCAGTCAATGCATATGCAATGAAAAGTACACTTCAGCTTAAAATTCAACTGACAGCCAGAGCTTTGTACCTTCGAGGTCACCATTATTTCCTTATTAGGTAGATTATTAACCATGAGACAGTCCTTGGATTGCTCAAATCTCTCAGGACCCTTGTAGTTTATTGCTTAAACCTATATTAACCAGAGAATGAGGTGTTCCCTGGTTAACTGTGCATCACTGGTGTCCACATTTGGGATCACCTTGACTGCCGCAGTTTATGATTCTACAGTTACAGCTAATAAAGGGCTCGTCATTGGTGACCACAGTTGGGATCGCTGCGACTGCCCATTTATAACTTTACACTTGCGGCTAATAAAGGGCTCATTTTCGGTGTCCACAGTTGGGATCACCAAGACTGCCCGTTTATAATCCTACACTTACGGCTAATAAACGGCTCATCATCGGTGTCCACAGTTGGGATTGCTGCGACTGCCCGTTTATAACCTGTGGAACATATGTATGTTCAAACCCTAGACATATTAGGTCCTGCAGAGCCAACGGGTGAGACGTCGGGTCTGCACCCATATTACCACTGCCCTCTTTCTCACATGATTCAGAGATTATGGGCGTGGATTCAAACAGTGCAGAAAGGACACATTCCTGATTGGTGGTACGTCGACACACATTGCAGGAACGCACAAACCTATCTATTTCCTGTCCCATTCCTGGCCAGAAAAAGTCAGCATAGATACGGCCTTGGGTTTTCTTTTTACCCAAGTGACCTCCTGATGCTGAACAATGACCCCATTCTAATACTGCTTTGTGATACTTTGCGGGAATGACAAACTGCAGTCGAACCTCGCCCTAGGGTGTCCGTGACTCATGGTAAAGCCGTCCTTGTTTACGAAGGAACCTGGCTTGACTTCCTCGTGAATACTTAGTCACTTTACCCTTTTGCTTCTTCCGCACAGAAGCAAGTGTTGGGTCAGATTGTTGTTCCAGGACAACATCTTTACTATCAATCAGATTTTGCGGTGATGCAATGGCCACCAGGGTGATGCGGATTGGAGCATTGGCCATGGCTCGTGTTACTGCAGCCGAAGTCTAAGTAGTGACGTCTGCGGTGCAACTATACTTGGCACCTGGTATGTTACCTATGATAAGTTCAAACATAAGTTCTGGCATGACAACTGCAACTGTTGAACCAGTGTAAAAGGGAGATGCTACCTGGATACATGCCTCAGGAAACAATCTCACTGATCCATCAATAAACTGAGCTTGGATATGTCTACCTGTGTAGTCTTCAGGCCGAACTAGACTCTGCCTGACAGTGCAATCTAAGGAACCATTGTCCCTCAGGACATTTACAGAAACACCTCGCACAAACCCTGGCTGAACAAGGAAGGCACCGTTACCTATGGGAGGGCCTGTGGAGGAAGCGGGCAGCCACTGATAAGACTGCATAGCGCACAACTCTGCGAAAGTGATGCCCTGAGGACTAGATGCCTGAGGGGTTGTACTCGGACTAGATGCTTGAGCGGTTGTACTCACAATCTGGGGAGCTGGAGCATTGCCCACCTGTGGAGGAGGGTCCACAATCTGAGGAAGACTAGTGAACTGTGAGAGAGGACCTGTGCTGGTAGCGACGGCACTCTTGTGCACTTGTCGGGGAATGAAGGCTGCATTTGCCTCCTGCCTCCGGTACACTGGGGCTGGTGCTGAAAAGGATTGTCCCGCCTGTTGATTGCGTGGCTGATACTCCTGCTGGTTAGGGTACTTGTTGTACCTCTTCCAAGCAGGTTGCTGCGTATTCTGCCCCCGGTCCTTCTTCTGTGGTTTGTTTGGACCATGGCCATTATTCTGATAACGGCCTTGATGCTGGGGTTCAGTCTGCAATTGCTTCCCAGACTAGGCAGGATATTTCCTGTTCCAGGGCTGTTGCCTACGAGCTTGGTACCCGAACGCAGTGAAAAATGCATCAGCCTTTTCCACCATTTGGTTGGCATCCTTTACTATGCAAATCTTGAGCTGAGCCATAAGCTCAGCAAGCCACGACTTTTCCAGCTGCATACCCAGCACAAGGTCAATTATTCCCTCTAGTGTGTGCGAGGGGTCTCATCTTTCTCCATCCACTCATCTAAGTACGCAGTGAGATGGTCGAGGAACTGAACAGCTGTCTCCTTTTCCTGGAGACGCTCCCTCATGAACTGATTCCTGGCATCATCAAATGTGAGAACGTACGCTTTGATAAGTGCGGTCTTCATCATCTCATACGTGAGATTGTCTCCGCGAATTCTGTGGAGAATATCGAGGGCAAGGCCCTCAAACAAGCAAAGAAACTGAGCCGCTTAGCTACGTAGTCCAGCTTGTACAGCTGTGCCATATCCTCGATATGAGCTGTGAATGACTCAGTTCTCTCGCCTTCCTTGTACAAGGGAAGCTTGAGGGGTGGGGTTGCTAGAATAGGTGCTAGGGGAGCACTCGTGGAGCTTGGGTTGGCTGCACCCGATGTGTCTGATGCCAAAGGGTCTCGCTTGAGCTTTAACACCTCAGGCTCATGGTTCTCATGTGCCTCGCGCTCGGCAGGCTCGTGTTCACATTGTTCTCCCTCATGTTCACGTTCTCTTTCGCGTTCCTCGTGCTCTTGTTCACGTTCTCTCTCCCGTTCCTCACGCTCACGTTCTCTCTCACGTTCCTCGCGCTGTTCTCGCTCCTGTTCCCGTTGTTCTTTCCGCTCTTCACGGGCGTCGTTCTCACACTTCTGTTCAAGAGTGTACCGTGAGAGCACATAGTCTTTCATTTCCTGAGAGCTGGTAAGCCCCATATCTTTGGCTTCCTGTACATATGTAATGGTTGCCATGATTCTCAGATTGAGACTGAGTGAACTAATGACTGATATACTGACTGCTGTTCAGCACTTGAATGCTAATACTCTAGAATAAAAAATATAGGCACAGTCTGGTGGTGACAAGTCTAGTTAAACTAGTAAGGAAGGAGAAATAAAAATTGCAACTCGCTGGGAATAACATGCAGTTAATGAAGCAAAATCAATAACCACAAGCAAGGCAGTGCCTATAATTTTTAATAATAATTAATACCTAGCTATGAGTGAGCTATTTTGGTAATAATTTCTAAGATAGAAGTTAATATCCTTGAATGAGGTCGCCAGATATCACGGGGGAGTTAGAAATATTAAATATATAAATAAATGTGATCCAGATGTCACGAGGGAAATGAGAATATGTCTGTGGACAAATGCAAATAATTGCCTAGTCGATTGACACAAAAGAATTGACTCGTGAAGTCAAGTAGCGATTTCACTTTTATTTTGGCTTGCTTCGCCAATTCTCTAAAGACGAATATTTTATAAACTTTCTCAACAGTACACAGAAGAGACTAATCACTCAAGAATGCTGTATTGTTCGTACTGTTGGCCTCGAGAAAGTTAGCTCAGCCCTGACAATCAATAACTAAATAATAATAATAATAATAATAAACAGGATCTTGCTTACGCCAAACTCCTAGCTGGCACAACGGATCTAAGAATTAATACCAAAGAACTGACCTAAATACCAGTCATGATTAATATAAGGAGTTGTGCTAACTTGGAGTAGCGAGAGTATGCAAAATGTGGAGAAATTATACATGACTGTTACATTTAACAGAGCTCAAAAAAACGAACTGTAAATTTATTAATAACAAGAAAATAAATTTACGTTACATGAATCTCAAGCAAGGGAATGCTCTCACTCACGCACTCCAACTCAGTAGCTAAATAACTTTAAGCCTAGAGAAACAAAAAGAAATACTGCTCAGCGGAGATTAGACTGACACTGCGAATAGACTGGGCATCTGTGGCATCTGTCGCTAGTCGAAATGCTGCTATCGCTGTTGATGTCTCCTACAACCGATCACCAACTCGGTGGGAGATTCAGGAAAATGGCGATACTGCTGGAGACTTGAAGCCGCTATGATGAGGGACTCGCTTGAACTCTGGGCACGACACTCCTACCTCCGTGACTGTCAAAAACCGACTGACTGACTTATTCAAAATGCTCGGGACATGAGTGTGAGAAGTGGGCGTGGCTTAACTCAACGGTTAGAGAGGCAAGGGTGTGGGAATGACAATTATGAAAAATATCGCTCAGTGAAACGCACTGTTTCTACATAGAGACAGTCACTTACGAGACAATGATGAAGGTTTTGAGAACTCATTACAAATGTGAGTGCAAAAGCGAGCAGTTAACAGACTGAGCGAAATTCTACAGATTTCAAAACAGTTCAAGTGTTCCCACTATAATGCTAAACAATGTCACGAATTACCATACTAATATTACGATCTAGGAAATTTGTGACACATACAAACATAGGGTCTCTCATATAAACAAAGGAATAAGGAAATAATTGACATTTGACCTCGAAGACAAGGTCATAGGTCAAATCTAACATCAAATTTAGACTCATTCTATATGACTTCCTAGATAAAATGAACCGGAGTAAAACTAATGTTTAATTCACATACACCAAAGATCATCATCAGAATAAACGAAGAAATTCTTGAAGTCGAGGAGTACAGTTACTTGGGAAAACACTAAAATTAACGAAGGACCATGATAGCAAAATAAAAAGGGCCATTACAATTGGATGGAAAACTTTTGGTAAACATAGAGACATTATGAAAAGTAGCTTGTCAGTATGTATGAATCGAAAAGTATATAACGAATGTGTTATTATAACTATGACGTACGGTTGTGAGGCCTGGAAACCAACAAAATCGATGGAAAATAAACTGATCCGTTCTCAGGGAACAATGGAAAGGTCAGTTTTGGGAATATCTTTGAGAGACAGGAAAAGATCAACTTGGATGAGAGAGCAGACTAAAGTCAAAGACTTTATAGAAGTTTAAAAGAACGGAAATGGAGGTGGGCAGGCCATGCAGCAAGAATAAAGGATAACTGATGGAGCAAGATGCCGACAGACTGGACACCAAGAGATCGTAAGCATAGTAGAAAAAGACCAGACTGGAGGTGGAGAGATGAGATAGAGAAATTTTCAGGGAAAACCTGGCAGAGCTTGGCTAAGTCAAGGAATTCGTGGAGAAGATTGAGGAAAGCCTTTGTTCAGCAGTGGACTTGTAATGGCTGATGATAATGATGATGATATAAGTTTATTACAAGCTGTAAACCTATCTGTTAAAGTAAANTCAGGGAAAACCTGGCAGAGCTTGGCTAAGTCAAGGAATTCGTGGAGAAGATTGAGGAAAGCCTTTGTTCAGCAGTGGACTTGTAATGGCTGATGATAATGATGATGATATAAGTTTATTACAACCTGTAAACCTATCTGTTAAAGTAAAGGAGATATAAGGATTTAAAGTTTCAAATATAGAATATTGGTCATATGTCGGCCACCTTGGATTTTATTTTATTTTATTTTTTTGAGTATTTCGAAAAGATGGGCATCAGCCTCCTATATGGCCACAGAGCCATACAGAATATGACAATATTCCAGCAAATTATTCCTGAGATACAGCCTGGAACGGACTAGCGGACGTACGGACTAATGGACGAACGGACATTGGACTAACGGACAGACGGACTAACGAACATGACCTAACCTAAGATTTCACATCGTGAGAAACGAAGTGGAATAATAACTAAGGTAAACATTTTGGGGAATATTAAACCTTGGTGTGACCTCTCTCTCTCTCTCTCTCTCTCTCTCTCTCTCTTTCTTTGTACATGATTGTCAAATGACTATAAACTCTCTTATAATACTTTGATAGATCCCTTTAGCCCAGTTATGTTGTTGTGTTTTATTTTCGTCGTAGACTGTTTAGAGGGTATTATTTTAGCTTCGTTTCTGAATTGAAGGGGTTAATGACGGCCAGGGTGAACCAGATCACAATACTGCAAACTTTATATTGACGTCGACGACTGTGGTTGAAAATTGTTCATAATGTTGAATATGATTACATAGGGAGTTACATTATGAGCAACTTTCACTGACTCATAACCGTCTCTTCCTACTGCGTTATTAATGCCGTTACATACTGGTAGTCCTGTTTATGCAACAGTCCAAAGAGAAGGAAGGCCATCCACCAGGAGCAGACATAGACCAATAATTTTATTTGGTAGTTACTGCTCATACACTATTTGACCCATCACGTCCTGATCGATTTCCTGCTTCCGATACCCCCCAGTCCCGAGCAATTTCGGATTTTTTTTTTTTTTTTTTGCTCAAATCTTCGCTTTTGGTGAGAAACATCGACAGTTCATAGAGAAATCGCCTTCCTGAGGTGTACAGGTGTCAGTCAGCCTTATGTTTTCCTTCATTCTCATGGCACCTGGCTACAAAGAAAACGAACTATGGGAGGGTAAACTAATTCAAGTCACTTAGAATTACATATTTATTTATTTATTTGGTACGAATTTATGTGTAGTACAAGACTATAATGGTTTTCACACAATTATATAGGCAATAGAAGCATTGTTCAGTCACCAAACACATCCACATATGGCACCTTCCTTCACGACATTACCACCTCTTCATTTCTGTTTGTTTCTCGCTCTAGCTTCTTTATTTCTTTGTCCTCTACCTCAGGAATCACTTTCACCGTGAATTTCGCCATTGGAGAGACCGTGGGGCAACATACCTTTACTGGCCAGGTCACTGCTAAAGGTGAATTGCCGAGTGTGGGGGGGAGGGGGGTCAGGTGGGGCCAGGCAGTATCCCCACTTGACAACAGATAGAGGAAGGTCTCCCACATATGCCTACCAAAAATTGCCCGTGAAATTTGAAAATTGTGCAAATGACTGACCTTGCAATTGCGTAATGTGCGGGTACGTCGATGGGTCTAGCTGTGACAAAACGCTGCGACGTACCCATACGTCGACGGGACACCTCGGGTTAAAACTTATCAAAGTTCATTGCAATTCCATTTAGCACAGATTACTCTTTTACTGTGACCACTTTAAGGAATCTTAAAACCGCATAAATGTTCTCAAGGTTATAAACTCACATGCACGACCACACATGCATGCTCACATGCATGCAAGAACATTTTTTTTTATTTATGGGCACACACAAGGAATGCAGTTTAATGTGTATTCTTCTGGACACTTTCATCAATAGCAACCTTTTTTCCAATATACATGTAATTTTTTACGGAAACTATTAATTGTGGAGAGCGGTCTAGGCGGCGATGAACCCACGGATAATTAAACTACAAAAAGTTATGTTCGATGCTTTTAATGGAAGGAAGAAGGAACTAAGGGCTAGAACCCTGCAGGATTCTTCCCTTAAAAAAAAGAAAAAAGAAAAAAAGAGCCAAATTTAAGATCCGTTAATTTTGAGATGGCTGGACACATTGCATTTACAAGACAGGAAGTCATAGGCAGTTCGAAATATAGATAAAGGAAGACAGTTCCAGAGTTGACCTATTGCATACATAAAGGACTGGGAAAGTATCGGTTACATTTTGCATTAGACAGTTGGACAGAAGAGGAATGAGAATTTCCTGCCAGACAGGCTGTAGCTCAGTCGGTAGAGACGTGGCCTGCAGTCATAATGGACACAGGTTCAAATCCCCGCTCGGGCAGGGAACAATGTCAGGATTTAAATTTCATAAAAACAGACTTGATTGATCTACCAGAAGACCCGCCGACATGTCGTAAAAATACCCCAGCTAATACCAATACACCAGTCGTGTATGAGACAGCCCTAGCATATACTGAATATGGACGGTGGGTTTTAGCGCCGAAGTGGTGACATGTAGAGGTGTATCGTATTCAGGAGGACTACTGGGCCTTGGAAGCAGGTAGTGAAACCTATGCCGAGAGTCGGAGACACACACACACACAAACACACACACACTCACAAAAAAAAAAAAGGTGCTGTGCACAAGTTGAAGTGGTGGAGGGATGCAAGGAGACAGTTCAAAGGAGCAGTGATCATTGAAGTGGTGATAGGAAGGAGATGAAGATGCAACAGTGCAGCTAACTGACAGTGGTTGAAGGGAGCCATTAAGAGAAGGAGAATCAATGAGACGAGTGATCACTGAAGTGGTGATAGAAAGGAGATAAAGACGCAACAGTGCAGCTAATTGACAGTGGCTGAAGAGAGCCAGTAAGAGAAGGAGAGTTAAAGCCTTAGACTCCACCTTGTTGAGAAAAATTGGATGTGGGGAGCCTCCTCACATATGAGATGTACTCGACACATGAGCAAGTAAAAACCCCTGTAGAAAGTCAGGAACTCTGCGGGGGGAAAGAAGGCGCGGCGTCAGCTTAGCACACCTAATCTGTTAGAAGCAGAGTTCTAAGTTAAATTCAGAGAAAATGAAACCACAAGTATGTTCAAAGACTGTACTGGATTGAGTTGGACATTGTTATATGAGGTGAAATGAATTTTTAAAATATCCTGATTAGTTGCATTTTTTTGGCGCCTTATTTGGTTACATGGGGTTAGATTAATATTTTGGGGGTTCTGGAGGATGAAGTTCTTCAGTTAGTATAGATGATAAGGACCATTTTTTTTCTTTTTACAGTTCATTTGATTTTAACCCCCATTTCCTGTGGGAATGCTGCTTTTCCTTGCATTTACATCACCCCAAAACGTGCTTCCCGAAGAACGTTGCTGTCTTTTTGGAGGGAGAGAGGAGAGGAAAAACAAGAAAAACAGGTATTTCCACAACAAATGACTGTCAAAATCAAATAACTGACAGAAAAATTTACTAGTTAAATCTTGTTTTTTCATCAAATTCGTTTTTGCCCAAAGGAAAAAGTTTATCGCACACACACGCATGTAGTCTGTCATACAAACAAGCACACACACACACACACACACACACACACACACACACATGCATGCATGCAGTGTAACAAACTCAGGTAAACAACGAACAAAACACAGGAAATAGTGTGTTTATTCAGGTTCACCTCGCGAATTGTAAACACTGCAGCGAACCTGGACCAAAAATGGCTATGTACAATGAGAGCCCCTGTTGTTCTTATTCTTTCTAGATGTTCCACCAGTACTAAAGAAACTGATAGATATTCACACAAAAATTAATTAGTCTTTTTCTGATGTAAGCCGCACAAAAAGAATCTTTAACTTTTTTATTTCAGAAACAGATTAGTTTCCATGTTTACTTCGCTCAGATTTTGCACAGTTCTCCCAAACTGACTCATCTTGATTAAACCAACTGCAGCAGCTTCATACCTGCATACATAATGCATTTGAAGACATTTATAAGAAATTCGGTTAAAATAACTATTTATGTAGGTGTTATTGGCGATTAAAAGGACGTGGTTCGAATAAACCTGGTGGTCATCTAATGGTTGATCCGTCACTGGTCAAGATGTAAATTTACGTCGTCCCTGACTGATCCACTGGTAACTGCGATGTTTAGCAAAAGAGTTTAAATTAGGATGGACTAATTATGGTCAGGTTAACTACGCCCGTCGTTAGGTTAGGCTGGGATAAATTAGGTTAAGTTTAGGTTAGATTTGGCTAGGCTGATTTAAATAAATGCTGAATTGTGTTAAGCATTCACATAAATTTATCTAACCTAACCTGACCTAACTAGCCTAGCCAAACATCACGTAAACTTAACCTAGATTATCCCAGCCTAATCTAACTACAGCCTAAGTTAACCTAAACTTATTTAACCCATTCTAATTTATACTCATTTCACAAATTCACTAGGGATTTCATGAAATCTCTAGTTACACACAATCCCTGTAAAACACACGCGCGCGCGCTTGCAAACCCGTTCGGGATTGAGGCGTCTGGCAATAGATAGATAGATAGAAAATGTATAAAAGGCCATGTTTCAGACTCCCCAGTGCAGGGGTACAGATTCTCACTCATCCATGCCACTTATCTGTCAAAGCACCCCTTTACCCATCCCCCTGTTTTCTCACTATTACTTTAAGTTTCTCGTCCTTTACTTCTCTGTCTGTCTGTCTATTCACATCCCCCTTCCATGTTTGAAAAAAATATGCCGAGAGCTCTTTTACAATACAGTAGGCGCGGAAAGTGATGACGCCATCTTAAAAAAAGAAAGCATTCATGTGGTTAGCAAGGAGAAACAAATAAATTAACACTCACCATTGAATTTAGTATTTACTGGCATTCCCCTTCACCTTTATTATCTTCTTAAGGCGTCTGGGGAGACTGATGGCGTAGTTTTGCAGAACAGACGGACTAAAACTGCTCCA
>JAGKTI010003527.1:0-21464 GCA_018397915.1 Birgus latro
AGGGGCCTGGGGCTAGGCAAGTTGGTCCTAACATCTAAGATGAGAGTGATCAGCCTCACACATCCCTGAGTGTCATTACAAAAGTGGTACACCCCAGCCATCCCTTGTATATAAACGTACAAAGGCTTAATCTGATTGGAGCACCCTAATTTCCCACTGAACCACCAGGCACCATAATTTGGTTATGTGGTTACCACCCAGCATAGTAAATGGTTTCATTGTGTACAGGAAGCCATTTGGCTTGTCACTCAGTGTAGAGTCACCCATAGGCAGAAGGGAGAGGAAAGATTGAAGGAAAGAAAGAAAGAAGAGGGATAGTAAAGTCACCCATAGGCAGAAGGAAGAGGATAGAATGAAGGAAAAAAAGACAAGGGGAAGGAAGGAAGAGGAAAAGGCAGACACCCAAAGCAGCACTACATCAAGTGAGTTGATGGTGAGCACCTCCACCTACCACCATACACGTGTATATATACAGTGGAGTCGCAATTTAAGACCAAGCGAAACAATGATCGTACAATAACATGGGCATTTAATTTCTCCCATAATTCCGTTATAGCATGGTAATACCACTCATTTGCGCAAGAAACTGTGGGAAATGGGTGCGTTTCGATATTGGATTTCCAGATATAACTCGTGTGTTATGCATTTGTCGGTCCTGATTAGTTTCATCGACCTGACCCACGTGACGCGCATACCACCTGCCACAGTCTGCTGACTACCTCAGTGTTGTGTGAACGGTTGCTGTGATGAGAAGTTTATTTCCTTATTTCCTTGTTTCTTGTTTCCTCTCAGAACTCTGAGCACGTGGTTCCAAGCTAACTTTAGTTATGTCTGAGCACCCTGAAAGTGCTATGAACACAAGAAAAGCATTTGCTTTAAATGAAAATGTTAAATTGTTGGATGAAGTAGCTTGTGGTGTTCAACTGCAAACGATCAGACATAAAATGAGTCGGGATGTTTATGTCAGTGTGGATAGTTTTCTTTGTTGAAGAAAAAAAGTTAATGATGAAGGAGCAGTAAAATTCATGTATTCACCTTTAGTGCAACGAGTGTGAAAAAAGAAAGAAAGAAAAAAAAAAGGCTTTGTGCTCGATCTTTATGACCTGACGGTCTTTGGTGTAAGGTATGTAGGAGGACTGCTGGGCCTTGATAGCAGGCTGTGAAGCCTATGCCCAGAGTCAGACACACACACACACACAAAAGAAATGTATTTCCCTTTTTGGATCGTCAGCACACCATGGCAGACTTCTATTTTTCAAAAATATTTGAGTACAAAAAAATGTATCTGCACTGTAAATCGATATTTATTACAAAACAAAAGTTTGTCAGGGCGAGTTGTTAGGTTAGAGGCTTAAAATAATTCTGCTAACTTTAAGAAATTTTTGCTCTGAATCCTAATTTTCTATTAATAATTAAAATAAGCACAATTTTTTGACTGAATTTCAAATAATTTGGTGTGCAAACCTATATCGTTTCGTTTCGTTTTTGAAGGCTCCAACATGCTTGCATGTGTCGGCCTTGGTCACCTAATGGCGGCTCTCCACGCTGCTCGATCTCTGGCAGCCTCCCTATTCAGTCCCTTAACCCTTAAGTCACATTTAATGACCTCGTCCCATGTCTTTCTCGGTCTACCCCTCCCAACCCCTCCCCCAATATTAACACTTCTCACCCTCTGCACCCAATTATCATCCCCCATCCTCTCCACATGTCCAAACCACCTCAGCCTACCTCTCCTCATCACAACACCAATACACTCCAGTCCCATCCTACCTCTCAACTCTTCTATCGTAAACCCAGCCCCCCCAGGCCTTGCACGCAGGGACGCACTGCACATCCACCTAATCATTGTCATTTCTGTACGTTTAAACCTGCGAATATCTTCTTCCTTTACTGCCCAGGTGCATATATGGTGATAAAAATTCAAATTGCCGATTCAGTCCAAGATCAATTGTATGTTTACCTCAGTCAGTTGATGAGGGTAGTTGGTTCACCTTTGTCAGTACACCTTAGCAGACTTCTATTTTGCAAAAATATTTATTTTGAGTACAAAAAAATGTATCTGCATTGTAAATCGATATTTATTATAAAACAAAATCTGTCAGGACGAGTTGTTAGTCTAGAGGCTTAAAACAATTCTGCTAACTAAGAAATTTTCACTCTGAATCCTGATTTTCTATTAATAATTAAATTAAGCACAAATTTTTGACTGAATTTCAAATAATCAGGTGTGCAAACCTATATGATGATAAAAGATTACAATTGCCAATTCAGTTCAAGATCAGTTCAGTCAAATGATGAGAGTGGTTGGTTCACCTTCATCAGCACACCTTGACAAACTTCTATTTTGCATAAATATTTATTTTGAGTACAAAATAATGTATCTGCATTGTAAATCAATATTTATTACAAAACAATAGTCTGTCAAGGCGAGTTATTAGTCTAGAGGCTTAAAACAATTCTGCTAACTTTAAGAAATTTTCGGTCTGAATCCTGATTTTCTTTTAATAATTAAATTAAGCACAAATTTTTGACTGAGTTTTAAATAAGTAGGTGTGCAAACCTATATGGTGATAAAGATTAAAATTGTTGATTCGGTCCAAGATCGATTGTGTGTGTGTGTGTGTTTTTTTTTTACATCAGTCCGCTGATGAGCGTGGCTGGTTCACCTGGTGGTGTTCCATTCCTTGTTGATTTTCCTCTTTTTTTCCTCAGCTTTCTGATAATCTTCTATCATACCTTCCACATTCTTGTCAGCAACTGTCTAAACACCCAGGCTTAGGGTTGTAGCTAGCAAAATAACGCTCTTGTGTCCGTTATTATTACAGTATTGTTATTGTGTCAGTGTTATTATTTTATGTGTATGTTTTGTTGGTATAGGTAGCCTACATTCCAGAATGCTCTAGAATATCGGAATTATTGCCGGACAGTATTGGAGAATTCCGACAAAGTATGGTAATAGTCCGGGGAATGGTACGTGGGGCCCCACCAGTTGATTAAACCAGGTGAATACTTTTGTGATTCCTGGACTTCTGCCATTCCTGGACTGGTCTTCCCCCCTTTTAGTCCGGGAAATTGAAGGTCGAGTGTACTATGTAAAATGCTGGAGGTTATAGATTGAATTTTAATAATATGATTTTGTTTTTTCTCTTGCTTTATGTAGAGTGAAATAGTTTTGTTGTGACATCCTTATGTAAAATGTGGAATATTTTTTTGGGGGAAACATATATTCTTACCTGATACAAAATATGAATGTAATAGTCTGGTTCAAAAAATGCCAGTGAATGCATTGATATCTTATGAAGCACACTTCCCTTGTTACCCAGGATAAGTTGGAGTAGGGTTGATAGGCTTTTCCCACATCAGTGATAGGCACCATAGAGGTCAATATAACCTGTTTGGAGGTTGAGTGTAAAGTGGACTGAATGTGGAAGGGGAATGCTTCCTATACTAACTACATCCTCTGTGTATGGATCATTTTCACTCTCACCACTCTCCCTGTCATAAACATTATGGGCCTTCTGAGGACTCCAAGCCTTACATTCCTACCTTCCCTCAGCTCCATTTGCTGGTAAGGACACCTGATTTATCCATATTTCACCCTTGTTTTGGAAGGGTGCTGTCAAAGCACTCTGCTGTCGCAGTTACTCCTGCAGCATCACCTACACTTCATTACGGAGGCACTTTCAGCACAGAAAAAAAGCACTAGCTTATATAAAGGATATTGTGGAGAGAGGGGGACAAGATATCAGAGTAAGAAATAAGTTGGTACCGAGTTGCCAGAAGCCCTGTTTTTGGGTAGTATATTTTGCTGTACTTAGTAATATATATCAGCAGCTGTTTGCAGGTGTGTTGTGACTTGGTTTGATGCAAAATTTGAGGTCGGGTGAAGAGGGCATTTATGGTTTTTCATTATACTGTACTGTAGCAGTGATGGTCAGCTCATTCACTCTATAATGGTGAGACCCCCCTCTCCACTTTATTTAATGGGTATGCAACTTATGGTATAAGTGTGAAAATCAAGAGTAGTGAAGTGGAAGTGGGACTGTCAGTATATGTGAGTTACTTATTATGAATGGGAAAAGATATATACAGTAGTGAAATGTGATGTGGTGTACTTGTTTAAAGAGAATGGATATTCATAGGATGGTGGAATGAGCATATGTGAGATTGTTTGAGTGCTGGAGGAGTCATAGTAGTCTAAGAAGAAGGTGAATTGATATGATAAAATGAGTGTGTGTGAAATATCAAACGTATGGAAGTTGTGGAAGCTAAGGAATTGGCAAAGGAGCAAAATAAGTAGATGAAGTAGTATAGAGAAGCACTTGACAAGGTTGACACCACTTTTTTAACTCATTTTTTGACAGAATGACCCATTGATGAGTATATGGAGCACATATTTTAAAAAAAAAAATGCAGATAGTATCGTGTGTCAGGTGCAAGCAAAACTCTGGAGGCTTGAACGATGTGTAAATGATTTTGTGGCTGATTTCATTGGGCATGCTGTTTGATAGGTCTCCCATTTTCATGTATTTCACACCTACATTTGCAAAGCAAGATTGGCATTATTCTTTACTCACCATGTGTCTGTCTACTTTCATGCCTTTTCTCTTTGTTTTTGGATCCTACTAGACCATTTTTGGGGTGGATATTAACATTAAGAAGATTATGGATGTTTGTGACAAACCAAGTGCTGTTAAATTACTAAGGTTCTGTTGTGCTCATTAATAGATTTTTTTTTTATCTAGTCATCAGTGTTAGAAAAATTTGTTTTTTGACAAATATTTTGAACTCTTCAGTGATAAAAGAATTAATATCCAGAGCATTTCACTGTGCATACTTCTCATAACTCTCTTTCTCTCTCTCTGTTTACCCACCCCAATTATTAGTGGGAATTAAGGTTATGATGGTGATGATGAAGATCAGCATATAAAACTGAAGAGATGTATACTTTTTTCTGGTGTTGGTGGCTTATAAAAGCCTATATTGCCATGACTAATATCTGCCACTGCTTTCTTCTGCATGTACACTGCTGCTTTGTAGAGAGTACCAGGAGACAAAGAAAAGGTACGTCACAATAGCCATCACCACAGTTGCAACATGTACAGAATTACAGTGTTGGCTTTGAAGTTTCAGGGTTTGCTAATATTAATTGCCTGCATTGTTGCTAAGTACCTGTGCTTTTAATACTAATAATTGCCAGTGCTTTTTATTATAGTTGTGTAGAAATTATAAAGTTTGTCATTTCTTGTATGGAACTTGAACTTTGCTGTTATTTTACAGTAGACCCTCAAAAACACGGACCTCAAGTACCGGATTTCTGAAGCAATAGACAGAATCTATTGGTTTTGATCTGTTCATCTGCAGACACAACTGTTTTTGAATAACTCGCTAAGACCTGTGATTTGAGAATGCTAGGCTGCTTATTAGTGCTACGCACAATCTAGCCTGGCTCGCATGCCTTCATTTATTCTGTTTAGTACACTCATCACTTACATGTTCTGTAGTTTTCCCTCATACATAACAGTGTCTTCAGTTAATTGCCCCATAATCTATTTCAGTTAAATATAGCATCAGAAGATACTATGTCGTGTATTAAGAGAAAGCATGGAACTCTTAAAGTTCTGCACAGAAACTAGAACTCATCGAGAAATGTGAACCTGGCGTGCATGTGTCACGTGTGTGTGAAGACTACAGAGTGAAAAAAACAAACAATGTCTGTTATCAGGAAAGCCAAGGAGAAACTGATCCATTTTCCCCTGAAATACAGTGTATAAGGAAGTGTAAGTAACAGTGGATCAATATCAATTAGAAAACACATGAAAGTGTTAAGAGATAAAGATTAGAAAACACTGTTTGCAAATAGTATGTGCAAGAGAGAAGTTGTGGCAATTATGCGATTGGTTCAGCTGTACATGATACATCTAAGCAGTTAGCTGCTGAGTGCCTGGGCATACCATTCAAAGAAAATGATGGCTGGCTTTGGCTGTTCCAAAATAGGGGTGGGCTAGGAAACAGAAAACTTCATGGAGAGGCTAGGAGTGCAGCAACTGAT
Source organism: Birgus latro (assembly GCA_018397915.1). Lineage (NCBI taxonomy): Eukaryota > Metazoa > Arthropoda > Malacostraca > Decapoda > Coenobitidae > Birgus > Birgus latro. The sequence continues at coordinate 6,053 of JAGKTI010003527.1, forward strand.
GATGTTGAACCATTCAGGGTCAGTCTGAATGAGCAGATAAAAAAGGAAGGGCTACACTTATCTCAACCGTAGTGTTGACAAAACTGGACATTAGTTTAAAAGATACCTAGCCATGACTTGAAGATGACGATAGTGATTTGGGTTACCAGATACACTTAGAGGAAGAAATCACCTGGGAAGTGCATGCTTGTGACAGAATTGAGGGTAAGCAGTAACACAGATGAATGTGAAGCTGCTAAGCCCAAAATGAGTATTGTTCATGACAGTCTCATTGTTATTCTCAGCTATTTTGACACATCAGAAAACAAAGGTGCAAAGCCTTACTATGAACACATCAGGAATTTGAGAGAAATCATTGTAGGAACAATATCAGCGAAGTAAACAACTGAAGCCAGATAAGTTCTTCAAGCCAGTTGCAAGTACTTCTAGTAATATTTCAGCAAGATTAATTACATCTGGTGTTTCAGCAGCACCATGTATTGGGGGACTTCATACCGAGACACCAGTGGAGCTAAACATCTCTTCTGACTTTGAATAAATGATCTGCTCATTCATTCACCAAACAGTCATGGCAGGATTTCCATTCATTAGTTCAGTTGAGGTAAATGTACACTTTTATTAATTAACTTTTATTTTCCAAGCTTTATTAAGGTATATACATACAGTAGATGGGTGATGATTACAAAATATGGTACTGGTATGTTTGTTTTGATCATCGGCGGCTCCGGACAATTAGCGTCATTAGACTCCACCAACCCCATTAGTTCGTAGTTTTGAGGTTCTGCTGTATACTGTACTTCCAAGATACACTTTTTCTAGATACATGGTTGACCAATAGAAACCTATCTTTCAGTTATGTATTGCTGTGCTCACATACACTTATGAATCTTGAGAAAAAAAAAGGGTTCAGTGGTAATAATGGTGTTTGAAATGCTCATAGGTGTAATACACTAGTGGTAGTGATGGCAGTTGCAGTAGTGGTAGTGATAGTAGTTGTAGCAGTTGTACAGGTATTGTGACAGTGGCGGTAATTGTAGTAATAGTAGAAGTGGTTGTTGTAGTTAATTGTAATAGTGGTAGTGTAGCATTGGTTGTGATGGTACTTGTGTTAGTGATAATATACAGTAGTGATGGTAGAGATATTAGTTGTAGTACTGTAGTTGTAATGGGAGTGTTGTTAGTAGTATTAGTGACAATAGTAATGTGAGATGATGTAATTAGTAGTGGTAGTAGTTGTTGTTACAGTAAAGTAATGGTGATAGTAGCTGCCATCATAGTATTAGTTGTATGAAAGCCTACAGTAAGACCTCAGTATAACGGACTAATTGGGGCCCAAACCATTCCGAAAAATGCGAAATTTCGATAAAAGCAACATCCGGACTTTCCCCTGCTAATCCGGACTTTTTCCGAAATATCAGACATTAGTCCTAATCGCATGAATGGTTTTTAAACTGTTTTGCCTACCACTGTGTTACTGTACAGTGTTATGACTTCACCACATTAATCAAATGGTATAATATATATAATAATACTGTACTGTACACTGATAAACAAGTCTTTTATTTACCTTATTGTGGTGAACACAGCTGAAGTGGTCAGGCAGTCCGGACTGCTTCTGGCTTTGTCAGACTTTTTCCGATATATAGGAATTTAGTGGTAGGTGGTGGCGACCATCATCCACTCACTTGATGTAGTGCTGCCTACTTCTTCCTTAGCCTTTATCATTCTTTTTCTGTGCCTGCCCTCCTCTCTTCCTATTTTTCCTATCTTTCCTGTCACTTCTTATTTTCTTTCTTTTACAGGTGGCTTTACATTGAGTGACAAGCCAAATGGTTTCCTGTAAGCCAAGAAACCATTTACAACGCTGGGTGGTAACCATATAACCAAACCATACGTGCTCCCTATGTGTCAACAAGTGGGTTGGTGGAGGGTTAGTGCCCCTCCCTATAAAACAAATAACTCAAAGTCAAATGGCCACCCCTTACGGGATTATGGCGTCTGGCAATAGATAGATAGATAGATTGTCCAGTAGCTCCCGGAGTCCGATAAAAGCGAATTCCGGTCTATTGAAGTCCTTTATATTGAGGTTTTATTGTATTTAATGTCACTGTCTTATGTCTGTTTTACCTTTGTAGTTGGTATGCTGTTTAAAAAGTTTGGTTTCTTTGTGGAGTTAGTAAAAGTTTTGGTACTGTATTATGTTTGTATGATTTTACATCTTGAGGGAGAAATATTTTGGCACTGTATTATGTTGGTATGATTTTACATCTTGAGGGAGAAACATACAAATTAAAACTGTGGTAATATGGTGCATTTTATGAAGCTTAACCCTCCCGGGAATGATAACGCAAATTTCATCATATCAGAGTTGGCCTGAAGAGTGCTCAGTGACGTGATTAGCATCATTATCAGGTTTGGCCTGAAGAGATAGTGATTAAATTTTAGACTCACATATTTACCAAAAATAAAGTTTTAGCGTGAAGTGCGACAAACCTTGGTGCGTCACGGGAAAGAGTGTCTATTTCAAGGCCAACACTCTCAAATAGTCATTGTCCTCTTGGCTTTCGCTGGAGCTGAGGATGGGTTGTGCGTGATTTTTGGCAATTCACTTGAAACTATTGGTCATATTGAAATTCTGAAAACACTATGTGAAAGCATCTGAAATTCTGCATATGCTTTGCTCTTGCATGGTTTGGATAAAATTTTGCACCAAAATCCATGGGAATGTTTTTCTGTGTGTGCCAGTAGGGGCTGCCCTAGCTCCATTCTCTCTGATCATGACCTTGAAACTTTTTGAAGACTTATAAGTACCCGAGAGGGTTAGTTGCCATGGAGGTGTCCTTGTTAATAGCCTTGAAATGTTTGAAAACTATGCTGAAATATCATTTCCAAGTATGGCAGCTGGTTGTCTTAGTATTGTAAGGCCACTTTACAGTGTTTCTACCCTGTTTGATCTGATAGGCTAATCAGCATATAGTGAGTAGATGAGGAGCAAAGGCATGGAGGAAGTTAATAGACAGAATAGAGAGTTACAGTAGGCGCGGAAAGTGTTGACGCCATCTTAAAAAAAGAAAACATTCTTGTGGTTAGCAAGGAGAAACAAAAAAATTAACACTCACCATTGAATTTAGTATTTACTGGCATTCCCCTTCACCTTTATTATCTTCTTAAGGCGTCTGGGGAGACTGATGGCGTAGTTTTGCAGAACAGATGGACTAAAACTGCTCCATAGCTGCTTGACTGCAGCCTCAAGTTTAGGCAAAGATGATGTGTCCATACTACGCAGCTGCCGCTTCATGTGCGCCCATAAATTCCCAGTGAGATTGATATCTGGGCTGTTTCCGGGCCAATCTCGAATATAGGGAACCTCACAGTCTGTTAGCCACTGTTTCACTGACTTTGCATCATGTGCAGGGGCAGAATCATGCATAAATACTCTTGCCTTGGTTTTATGAAAAGAGTCACTTAAAACATCACATGTGAGCTCCAAATAATTGTTCTGGTTCCTTTTTTCATTTGCAGGTAGAATTACCAACTCACCAACACCATAATATGTAAAGCAGCCCCAAGCCATGAGTGAGGCTGGGTTTTTAACAAACTTGGAAGTGTACTTAGGATCCAGGGGGTCACTGCCTGGTTTGCGGTACACTCGTGATTAAGGGGTACCAGTGACAGTAAATGTTGACTCATCACTCCAAAGCACAGTTTTCCATTGCTTCTCACTCCAGGCAAGATATTTCTTACAAAAATTTACTCTCTTTTTCTTCTGAAGTGCAGTTAGCAGTGGTTTTTTACGAGCACAAAAACTCCTGTAGCCCAGATCGTCATGCAACAGCTGCTGCACACTTCTGACAGACACATCTGCCAGCAACTGTGGGTTCTTTTCTTTTAAATCCCGTGCTGTTAGCCTTGGATCCTTGCTAACTTGCCTTGAGATCAGCTGACGGGTCCTGAAGGTTGTCTTACGAGGTCTCCCAGGCTTGGGAAGTGGAGTGGGAGGAATGGCCTCACCACTGTCCTTGAACTGCTTCACCAGTCTCTGCACTGTCCTCAGTCTAACACGTGTTTGATTTGCAATAAATGGGAGTTTGTGGCCAGCTTTTTATAAAGTAATTACTTCCACACGTTTGTCCTTGCTTGTGGTTACTTTAGGCGTGATGAGAATGTGGTAGGTAACCAAATAACTGTGTTATTTGAGTCAAAACATGCCTTCGTGGTGCATCACACACAGAGACAATCCTCCTCCTGTGGCTGCCCAAACATTACTGAGCCTGCTCCTGTGGTGCCAAACCTATCAAGCAGGGTTGCCAGCTCCCGTTGAAAAAGCGTCAGCTCATTTCGCATCACAGGGGAGGGTAGTATTGACCCTACTTCACTTAACGCGAAAAAGAATGACGTCGGCCCTTTAGCGTCAATACTTTCCGCGCCTACTGTATATGTAGAGTGAAAGAGAGAGGTGAGAAGATTAATAAGAGAGAGTAAGAAGGATGGAGAATTTGGAAGGATTTTGAGTGTAAACTGGAGGGAATGTAAGAAAATGTTCTGGAAGGAGGTAAAGGGAATTAGACAGGGTGATAATGAAGGCATTAGAGGAGTAAAAGATATGAATGGTAGATTGTCAGCAGAGAAGGGAGAAAAGGTGAGCAGATAGAGAGAATGGCTTAAGGAATTGTTAAAAATAGAGAAGGAAAGTAATGTGAGTACTGTATAAGTGGCTGGGGAATGGCTGAGAGGAGGAGGGAGATGAGAAGAGAGGAAAAGATCGATAGGATGAAAGTAGTGGAAGCAGTGATGAATGTCAGTGTGGAGAAAGTCCCAGGAATTGATGGAGAGTGTGGTGAAATGTTGAAGCATGGGGGAAAGATCGTAGTGGAATGGATATGGAAGATGTGCAAATTGGCCAGGGAAGAAGGCAGAGTCCTTGAGGACTGGAAGTCAGGTATAATGATATCCCTGTACAAAGGAGAAATGGAAAAAGAAGTGTGTGGTAATCATTGAGGCATTTGTTTTCTTAGTGTAATTGGAAAAGTATATGATAGGATACTTATTGACATAGTTAGGGAAATAACAGAAGAATTAGTTGGAGAAGAACAGGGAGGTTTTAGGAAGGGAAGAGGTAGTGTAGATCAGATAGTCATCCTAAGGCAGGGGTTCTCAACCTGGGGTATGCGTACCCCCAGGGGTACGTGAGAGGAATTTAGGGGGTACGTGACAGGTTTCTCAAAATACTCCGGTTTTGAATAACTGCAAACCTGTTTCTAGAAAGTGGCCTGCATGTGCTAGGCTTGATGTGTCCTCCACTAGAACCAGGACATTAAGTGACAACGTTAACAAGGAAACTCTTGGAGTTATGTCATTTGAGAGAAAGCTCTCAGACTACAATTGCCACACAACCTTGCAAACCCATAATACAGTAGTCACCCTTGCTCGTTTTCATCGATCATGTCTTTCCTCACGCATACCGAACTGGTATCAAAGTGAGACGCACTGTTTGCCTCTCACTGTCACCCACTCACCACTCTTCCCTCACTACCCTCACCCTTAGGTACATTGAGATCTGCTTCATGGTTTCCAGTGTATTTGGTCTGATTTTTTTTCCTCTAATTTGTCATGGATTTTGCTTGCGGCTACAAAGTCACGTGCCTACACTGCGCCATAATAACTGGTAATGGTTTCATGGCCAAGTTTGTGGTTTTCAATTATGTGGGTAAGGGGTACGTGACCAATACTGGAAGACTTCAAGGGGTACATAAGATTAAAAAGGTTGAGAACCCTGTCCTAAGGTCTTTAATGGAAGGGTTTCTAGAGAAGGAAAAGAAGTTATACAGTAGGCGCGGAGAGTGTTGACGCCATCTTAAAAAAAGAAAACATTCTTGTGGTTAGCAAGGACAAACAAATAAATTAACACTCACCATTGAATTTAGTATTTACTGGCATTCCCCTTCACCTTTATTATCTTCTTAAGGCGTCTGGGGAGACTGATGGCGTAGTTTTGCAGAACAGACGGACTAAAACTGCTCCGTAGCTGCTCGACTGCAGCCTCAAGTTTAGGCAAAGATGATGTATCCATACTATGCAGCTGCCGCTTCATGTGCGCCCATAAATTCTCAGTGGGATTGATATCTGGGCTGTTTCCAGGCCAATCTCGAATAAAGGGAACCTCACAGTCTGTTAGCCACTGTTTCACTGACTTTGCAACATGTGCAGGGGCAGAATCTTGCATAAATACTCTTGCCTTGGTTTTATCAAAAGAGTCACTTAAAACATCACATAAGAGCTCCAAATAATTGTTCTGGTTCACTTTTTCATTTGCAGGTAGAATTACCAACCTACCAACACCATAATATGTAAAGCAGCCCCAAGCCATGAGTGAGGCTGGGTATTTAACAAACTTGGAAGTGTACTTAGGATCCAGGGGGTCACTGCCTGGTTTGCAGTACACTCGTGATGAAGGGGTACCAGTGACAGTAAATGTTGACTCATCACTCCAAAGCACAGTTTTCCATTGCTCCTCACTCCAGGCAAGATATTTCTTACAAAAATTTACTCTCTTTTTCTTCTGAAGTGCAGTTAGCAGTGGTTTTTTATGAGCACAAAAACTCCTGTAGCCCAGATCGTCATGCAACAGCTGCTGCACACTTCTGACAGACACATCTGCCAGCAACTGTGGGTTCTTTTCTTTTAAATCCCATGCTGTTAGCCTTGGATCCTTGCTAACTTGCCTTGAGATCAGCTGATGGGTCCTGAAGGTTGTCTTACGAGGTCTCCCAGGCTTGGGAAGTGGAGTGGGAGGAATGGCCTCCCCACTTTCCTTGAACCGCTTCACCAGTCTCTGCACTGTCCTCAGTCTAACACCATCTGATTTACAATAAATGGGAGTTTGTGGCCAGCTTTGTATAAAGTAATCACTTCCACACGTTTGTCCTTGCTTGTGGTTACTTTAGGCATGATGAGAATGTGGTAGGTAACCAAATAACTGTGTTATTTGAGTCAAAACATGCCCTCGTGGTGCATCACACACAGAGACAATCCTCCTCCTGTGGCTGCCCAAACATTACTGAGCCTGCTTCTGTGGTGCCAAACCTATCAAGCAGGGTTGCCAGCTCCCGTTGAAAAAGCGTCAGCTCATTTCGCATCATAGGGGAGGGTAGTATTGACCCTACTTCACTTAACGCGAAAAAGAATGACGTCGGCATAAAAACGTCAATACTTTCCGCGCCTACTGTATATGGCCTTCATGGATTTGGAGAAAGCATATGACAGAGTGGATAGACAAAGAATGTGGAATATATTAAGAACATATGGAGAAAATGGGAAACTGCTGAATGCTGTGAAAAGTATGTATAAGGGTGTTGAGGCTGCGATGTGTGTGGATGGTGAACTGAGTGAATTTTTCTGTTTGAATATCGGATTGAAACAGGGATGTGTGATGTTTCCATGGTTGTTCAGTCTGTATATGGATGAAGTTATAAATGAGATACAAGGTAGGTCAGTGGATGTTGAGGCAGCTCAAATGGGAGAGGGTAGCATTTGGATACTTCCTGTTCTGTTGTTTGCAGATGATATTGTACTGATAAGTGAAGACAAAGGGGAGCTGCAAGGCTTGGTGAATGAGTTTGGGAGAGTGTGTAGGAAACAGAATCTAAAAGTGAATGTCGGTAAGAGAAAAATTCTGTTCTTCAAGAAAAACGAAGTCAGTGAATGCACAGTGAGGTTGGATGGTGATCAAATTGAAAATGTGAGTGTAAGTGCTTGGGTAGTGTGATAAGTAAGGATGGATGTTTAGAGGAGGAAGTGCTTGAAAGGGTCCAACAGGAAGAAAGGTTGCTGGTTCTTTGAAAGCAGTGACAAGATAGAGGGAAGTGAGCATGGAAGTAAGACAGTCATTGGTGACAGTATTGTTCAAACCTATGGAAGTGAAGTTTGCACCTTGTTGGAAGGACTTAAGGCAAGAGTGAGAGCAACAGAAATTAGTTATTTGAGAGGAGCGTGTGGAGTTACATGGAGAGACAGACTGGAAAATGATGAAGTGAGGGAGCATTGTGATTTGGATGTGGGTGTGTTAAAAAGCATTAAGAGAAATACACTTAGGTGGTTTGGTCATGTGGAGAGGATGGAGAGCATGAGACTAATGAGGAGAGTGTATGTGAGTGAGCTTGAAGGGGGGAGGGGAAGACCGTGGATGAGATGGAGGGTTGTATTGAAGAGGTACAGTACACCCTCGATATACTGTAATAAACTAATTGGTTCCAGACCCTTGACATTAAAGCCAATAGTAAGTCGAATACCATGCGGTTGGGCAGTATCCCAGGTGTTGTGGCTTTTTATCAAACAAAGATGGTTAATTATAGAGCATCGTTTGGCCACACAGTTGTGCTCATTGAATAGCATGCAGCTTGGTCTAAATGGCTCTTTTTCTCAATAAATGCTCTACTCATGATGCTAGTCACCCAGATACTGGTGTGACGTTCAGTAGGATGTAGAAGAGCACGTGTGTGTGTGTGTGTGTGTGTGTAATTCACCGGGTCGGTCAGGATCACTTGATGGTCGTGATCATCAGCTTTTACCCTCCCAGAAGGGAGCTGAGAGCTCATATAGTCCGATCTAAGGGCACTTAAATGCATCATTGAATACATGTCGACAGTGACACGTACAATACTGACTTAGTAATAAAATGTGCACACATAAAGAATAAGGAGAGGATAGTAGTGAACCAAATACTGTAGTATAGTAAATAGAGATAGTAAACTGCAGTAAGGCTTACCTCCAAAAGTAGGGATTCTGCACTTGTTGCAGAAATATGCCTGACACAGGTAAACGTACTGGCCCTCCCAAACCTGTGTCAGGCCTGAGGGTTGTTTAGTCACTGTCAGAGTCATCCTTCATCAACACTTGAGGTGGTACAGGGATAACAGAGAGGCTGGGGGGGATCAGGGATGGCGCTCCATCTTCTCAATTATTTCCAATTTCTGACCAAGAGAAACCCTTACTCTCTCCTTCTTTTCCTGAACCTTAGGCATGGTTCATAAAAGCTTTGGTTGACTGAAAAAAACACAAATAAAACTGCAGTACCAAGGCAAAGCTGCACACATGGCAGTTGTTTGCAGTTGGAGGATCACATTAAGACTATATGCTTGGCAGGGACATGTGGCAACACCGCACACCACTGGTCAGGGGAGTGTTTCCAGTATGGGCTCGATGACACTCTTGATTTGCAGGACTTTTTCCCGGTAATTAGGTGGTTTTTGGAACTTAATTTCCTTAATGGAATTATTCTCATTTTAACAGAAATTTTCCTTTAACCCCTTAACCGCGGGTCGTCACTTCCGTGACGCTTGGGTGCAATGGATCATACCGCGGGACGTCGCTTTTGTGATTATGTGTTGTTTTGAATTCGCGTGCGCTTTCAGGTGGTGACTTGTATTATCTATCAGCACTGCCAATGCCCAACAATAGTCAGAGCTGCTAATGTCATCAGTACTCCCATCCATTGTTGACAATTTAGCCATTTTCCCCCATTCTAGACTCCCCTCCCTACCTCCCCTCCATTACCCTCTCGTGTCATCTGCTCAGCCGCTCTGCGCTAAGTAAATCTTCCCTGGACTTTTCCACTGTTTTCATCCATTGAAGTGAGCCCTATGCCCTGTTCTTATACAAAATATTATATATATATAAAAAAATAAGGTAATTGATAGTGCCATACACCTGGAATTGGCTAATTATCACTTGGCAACATCCAACTGGCACTCGTTCGCTAATTTCCCCTGCGCTTTTTTTTTCCTGTGAAATATGCCGTATGAGCTATTCTCGTAATATAAATGTATATAAGAAAGGAAGGGAGAAGCCTTAGTGATGTTTACATTCACCTGGAACTACCTAATTTATAATGTATTGTCTAGATTTCCTACGACCTATTTCTTAGCACGTACATTAGCAGCTGACATTTTCAACTCTTGGCTGCCGAGATACGTATTGTACATTCAGTTCGCTATCGTCATTCACGGTGAAATCACGTCACAGTCACGCCTCTCTATTTCTGCCGCTTTTACGCCCATTATAAAAGGCCCTGTGACCTCTACCCTTACTAAACATCGTGTGGGAAGCGGTAAAGGACTGTAGATATATATAAGTGTAATAAAGTACTAGAAATAATAAAGTGTGAGTGTGTATATGAATAAGAAATGACAATATGATCGGCGAATTAGCACGAGTGGGAGGCTCGTACGTGCTTGTGTTTTACATTGCTTTCACAGTGTTTTTTTTTTGGAGTATGGATTCCAAACTACTTGGAAATCATTGAATAGTGTTTCTAGTGTTAATATCTGGCAGGGGTATTCATATTACAGGAAGTCGGGAAGTATAAAGTGGAGACTTAGTTACCCAAATTCTGAAGTCTCCAGAAGTCCTACGGTAATCGACGAGTGCTAATAAAACATCCCAGGAGAAAGCTGAAGGTATGTGCCATATGCATATTTAATTATAATATTCTAGGACTAATAACTGATTTTTTGCAAATATTTTTAAAAAGTCACTCAGAGCACGGATTTGCCCTGCGGGATGGGCATGGCATGCCTCCAACAACCCTGCAGTTTAAGGGTTAATTTGGGCAAAAAAATACAGGAAGAAAATGATTCTGTCATCTCGGGCTTCTGCTAAATCAGTGTTCATTAAATCGATCATCTGCAGTAATGTACCTGTATTACCTCCCCGGCAAAGTATTTGTTATTACAGTACAGCACTTGTTGTTTAACACTAAACTAAAGAAGCATTTATAAAGCAATAAAAATGAGCAATAAAAACAATTCGGTGTTTGTCATAGACTAGGCTAGGATGGGAGGTTGCGTAGGTGGAGAGTGCAACTGTCACTTAACCCCTGAAGTGCTAACAGGATCAATCGATCCATTTTAGAATTACGCAAGATAGTGAATGTGATCGATTGAGGGGCTCAGGGAAAAACTGGGGAAAACATGCTCCACCCTGATTGTGACGTACAGTAATCACTCCAAGATCCGATGTAATAAAGCTCTAGCAATGTCTGGGACTTGGTCTTGTCTGGGACTTGGGAGAAATGCCCCTGAACAGGTACTTATAGACCCCAACCCAGCCTAACTTTGAAAGCCACCTGAATAACTTCCTACTGGACATTCACAGCACCTATTTAAGACCCCATTCACACAAATAAGGGATAGAAACCATAAAATAAATGAAAAGGAACCAGAGAATGAGAAATTAGAAGTGAGTATGGAAAATATTTACTAGTGTACAGGGTACTTATGACACATCTGTGGCCATCATGAAGATTAACCTGCCTCTTCTGTGGCTTTGACAGTGGTGAAGGTGTACATGAAGCATATACAGTAATCCAGTGTTGCGCTGCACTTAATCCTTTGCACTGTGAATTAAAATTGTTTAACACTGCACATTCTGTTCTTACTTGCGCCACGCCAGTTGCAATACGCTCTCGTTGCACTCTGGATTTAATCCTTTGCACTCTGAATTCTAATTTTTTAATACTGCACAACACTGTAAATTCCCATGTGGTCTAGTGGCAAGGTATTGCAGTTTATTCACAGTCAGAGCCACAGAGTAGGTGTGGCAGGTGGCCCAGGGATGCGTCGCTGGGATGTGGTGATGGGCTACTCACTGCAGACAGCTCTGAAGATAGAGGCAAACTCACATCAAGTGGAGACTCCACCATGGCCAATGTGCTGGGCTGTGGCTCAGAGGTAGAAGGCTGGTCTTGGTGAGGCAGCGGTGTGGAGCCAGGGTTGGGCACGTTTGGGGTCACGGGCCTGAAAAAGTTGTCAATGGTTGATTGACGAAAGGTATGGCGATTCTTGCGATTGATGATTCACTGCCTAAAAGCGCACACTTCCTCCACAAGTCCCAGGGGCCACATCTCCCTGTCACGGTCTGGGTGTTCCAGATAGTCAAGAATGAACTCGACGTTGCTCTGGGAGTGCACTCAGCATGGGGATGGCTGGAGTAGTGGCACACTGAGAGAGTGTCTGCATCATCGTCACTGTCCTCATCGGAATCGTCCAGCTGGGTACTTGTACCTGCAACAGAAGATGCGATGTCGACATCAGACATGATCTGATACCCAGGATCGCCCTCATCGTCATCCAACCACTCACGCACTTCGTCCACATCCACCTCGTCGCCAGCTGCACGAAGACGCACATGGAAGTCAACCACGTCAAAACCTAGAAAGTTGTGCACCGCATCGGCTCTGAGAAGCAGATGAGACCAACCACTTTCCAGAGTCTTAACAGGGACTTCCCTTCATGCACTGCCTCAGTTGTAGATAGCTGACTTGAGGTTGTAGTGATGAAGGTTTTCCAGAGTCCACTGTCCTTGCGTGTCCCATCCCTCCCTGCACTCGTCCTCGTCCTCGAGAACAACCATCACCTCATCCAGGAATTTCTGACGGTACAGCCTCTTCATTGCCACGATCACTCCCTGGTCCATTGGCTGGATGAGAGCAGTCGTATTAAGTGGTAAGAACGATCACCTAATGCGGCCATTCTCAGCCACAAACTCCTTGTCGGACGGATGCGCAGATGCATTGTCCAAGAGAAGGAGAGCCTTTATCTGGTTGCGTGGGATCCCCAGTGTCGTCTGATAACGGATGAGCTCCTTGACGAAGTGCTGGTGAAACCATTCTTTAAAGATCTTGGCTGTGAGCCAAGCCTTTACAGAATCATACCAAACAACAGGAAGGACATCCATCACCCCATGAAGGCACCGAGGCTGCTTTGCACAATTAACAATAACAGACTTGAGCTGCTGCATGCCATTAGCATTGGCACAACACAAAGCAGATACCTGCTGCTTGGAGAGCTTGTGTCCAGGTACACACTTTTCCATCTCCTCTGCTAAGGTGTTTGTGGGCAGCAAGTGATAGAATAGACCAGTTTCATCAGCGTTGTAGACTTGACCGAGAGTGAGGCCCCCCTGTCAATCAAGCCCTTTGCCTTCTGCTGAAACTCTTTTACTCCCTCCTTGTTGGCATCCAAAGCTTCACCATGAGCCTTACGGTTGGTAAGGCCATGTCACAGTTTTAAGGCGAAGAGCCAACCCTTGGATGCCTTTATGTCTGGGGAGTCGTGTAACCTTGCGAAATTCTCTGCGGCAGCCTTCAGCTATCTGCCATGCACCAGCACACCAGCAGCATGTTTTTGATGATACCAAATCAGTGTAGAGCGGTTGACTTCTTCAAACTTGAGAGGGTACATAATCTTCCTCTGCACATTGTGTTTGGTCTTCGATGCGAAGTCTGCCGGGTACTGGGTGAGTTTGTCCCGGGATTTGTTGATGTCAAACGAGGTGGAGCGGGCCAGGTTGAATTCACAGAGGATGTGGGAGGTCGACCATCACGCGTCCACCTTCTCCACTATCTCCCTCTTCTTCTTCAGAGTCAGAACCACCCGTTTCCTCTGCTCAGATGGCGGGGCCATCGTCTCACACACACGAAAAAGAGGCAGCAGAGGAACAGCAGGGCCTGCAGCAGGTAGGGCACCACCACAAAAGCGAGCAAATGGGCCGCCATGGCGACGAGCGTGCAGTCACAATGGTAGGTAGGCAGGAAATGGGGAGGATGCAGGAGCACTGTAGCAGACGTTTCCAAAACTAAGCGCTAACACATAGCTGTTCGTCACTGTGTGGCAAATTTAGAGTAGGGATGAACACATATCGGCTGTTTTTTTCTTTCTTTCTTTTTTCTTTTTTTTTTGCATTTTGATGTTTTTTGGCCATTTTTGGTGTCCCAGATGTCCTGATATCTTGGGGAATATTCCAAGACTTGAACTAATGGACCCAAGCCCAAAATGTCTGGGATTTGGATGTCCAGGTCTTAAAGGGATTACTGTATATAGAACTAAGTGCTGAATAGGCAGGAAGGAGGGAGGGGAGGAATGGGGTGGGAGCTCATAGAAAACCTGGAGTTGCACCACCTAGAAGGGTAACTTTTTTCAACTTTGATGGGCTTTAGCTCATGAACCAGTTGGTGTAAAATGCTGTGGTGTGCAGCATTAGGTGTGTAAATTCAAACCCCAAACATTGGGTATGACACTTTTTACTTGCGGAAGAGTAGAAAAATCGGCTCCATATACAGATTTTCACACCGGTATGGTCAATCAAATTGCATATCCTAGGGCTTAATTACGTAAAGTTTTGCAGTTACTGTATTTACCTCACTTTACAGTCAGTTAAACTAAAATGTAACACATGGAATATAATAAACTAAAATGTAGCACTTGGAATATGAAAAACTAAAATGTAATCCTTTGAATAAAGACTAAGTCACACCTGAGTCAAAGTTTGACTTACCAGAAATTCTGCCTTCCGCAAGGTCGACATATCGAGGTTTTACTGTATGTGTACTTCCCCTAGAGCCATTTGCAACAGAAAAACTCCCTAATATCTGTCAAGACAAAGCATTTATTTATAATATAAGAAACCTCCAGCTCAAGCTGAGAAAATATTCATTTCAATTTCGAATAATACAGAATTCATTGGGAATGGTGCTACCTTATCTTTCTTTATACCTTGAAGCAGGTACAGGATTTCTGTCATGTGGATGGGCTTGATTCATGGAACCCTAGCTGCAACCAACAAAAACACAATTCACAGGGTGTTGTGGAGATCTGATGCCTAAATGCACCCATTGTGTTTCTTCCATCCAGTTGAGTTATATTATCGTGTCATTAAATAATAAAGGCTGTATTAAGTTTGGGCTGTCTGGACATTGCTACTCCTCATCCTGCCCTAAGGTGGGAAAGAAGGTCTGGAAGATGATGATGATGATGATGATGACAAATTAAGTGCCTGTGGTATTGGAAGATATTTACTTCCCTCTGTCTAAAATCACAGTTCTACTGTATTTTATTATTACTGGCATCATCATCATTGTTATTATTATTATAATTAATATTAGTACTACTTTTGTTGTAGCTGTAAACTCTTCCGTTAGTATTGAGGAGATTGATCTATATTATTCTGTATAGTACCTCATGTGTGATATTCATACTGTAATTTTTGTCCTAAAATTTGTTGGAGATTTTTTTTTTTTACAACTCCTGAGATGACATTTCATTCAGTTTATTTTCTTTGCACTTGGCATTTCTCTACTTTAGTATTATCTTTAAAGGGCATAGGATGACAATACAGTGACTAGAGGTGGATGAGCACTACAAAGCTGACATTCTCTAACTGGGTACAACCCTCAGTAACTTTCTGTACCAGGACTTACAGCACATTCTCATACTTAGATTGTAGCTTCACATATAACAACAAATGTTATGCAACACAGTACAGTACTTTGATGCCAGTCGTGCTCCAGTCAACCTGCTGGAAGCAGTAAAACCATCATAGTAGGTGTTTGATGTCAGGGTCCTCCCTTCCCCTCCCC